>OMLF01001176.1:7118-22964 GCA_900302615.1 Holocentrus rufus | reverse complement strand
AAACAAATTTTTAAAAAAAAAAAAAAAAAAAACAGGACACCAAAAGAGGTATACTGACAGGTAGTTTCAGACATCAGGATGAAAGCTTATTCAAATTTTTATTAAAAAAATAAAATAAAAAATAAAAGCTGTCTTACCAAGGACGTTGACGTCACAGGAAGCACTGGCAACACCGTGAGTGTTCTCCACCTGGATGGTGAAGGTGCCATGGTCACGTCTGACGGCCTCACGGATCATCAGCGCCGCCTGACCCCTCTTACTCTGGTCTAGACCCAGACGCTCACGCAGGGGCGTCACAAACTCCTCCTCCGGCTCAGGCACCTGCAGCGATTTAAACAACAACCCATTGACACACCTGGCCACTGAATACAGGTGAGTCACAGTACCAACTATCAACTTAGGTACGACAGATTCAATAAAAAAAAATCCATAAAAGCTACAAAAAAAACTTGCTACAAAAACAAACCTTGGCCTTGGTCTTCTTCCTCTTGACAATGGGGACGATCTTCTTCGTGGGCTCTTTCGTCACGTCCTCCTCGTTCCTCAGCCAGGTGATCTTGGGGTAGGGCGAACCTGAGATGTAGGCATCGATGCGGATCTCCTCGCCCTTCTTAATGCACAAACCAGACTGCACGCGGGCGTGGAGGGTGACCTTTGGTTTTTCTGTAATGGAAATGGAAATTTTCTAAGATCCCGAACTGTGTTTTAGACTTCTATTTGTTTGTATATAATACATGCACAACACTAACTGTGCAGTAATGACTAGATATGGCGCTGGCATTTCTACATTTCTCAGCAAAATGATGAATACTTTAATTTCACTACAGCTTTATTCATTATTGATTGTTACAGTTGTACAATAGAAAAAAAAGTCTGTCTTGTAGTTTTCCCGTACCGACGGGGTCTGCAGCCTTGATAGGCGCTGTGCTGCGGGATGGCTCGCTGACGCCAGCGGCGTTCTCGGCTCTGACTCTGAACTGGTACTCCATGTCTTCCTTCAGGCCCGTCACCACGAAAGAGAAACCCGGAACCAGGCTCTGGTTGATCCTCTCGTAGCGGTCTCCGTCCTTCTCAATCTTCTCCAGGACGTAGCCCTGGATGGGACAGCCTCCGTCGTAGTCGGGGGCTTTCCAGGTGACCGTGATGGACTTGGACGTCGGGTCATGGGCCTCCACCTGGATGGGAGGGTCTGGTTTCTCTGTGGATTATGTATAAAATAAAATAATTAATGAAGTGGGATTTTTTAAAAATCTTGGATATTGCAGTTATCGTGTGTTTTAATAATATTGTAACTTTGGTCATTTCCATGATTTTTTGTTCTAAACTTCAGTTTAAGGATTACATGTTCCTCTGCTGTCTGAGATAATTCTACCACTTGGGATAATGAGACGTTTTCATAACCCCGCTGGATGAACTCAGAAATGCTGAAAATAGTTTAAATTTTAGAGATGTGTGGTTTTCACTGGACAGCAACGATATGGAATGAATAATATTACTACATGCAAACTACATGCAAAAGTTTCCTCTAACAGAGATGAACACTTACGCTTGATCTCCTCAGTGATGACCGGGTTGCGCAGCTCCAGGAATTCTCCAGCGCCGACCTTGTTGACGGCCTTGACCCGGAAGTGATACTCGCAGTTCAGGTAGAGGTCCTTCACGTTGTAGGTCAGGATGTTCTCTCCTGACATGACGGGCATGTAGGTCTTCTTGGAGGCCTCGCGGCGCTCCAGGGTGTAGCTGACGATGGGGGTGCCGCCATCGTTCTCTGGGGCTTCCCAGCTGATCTTGCAGGAGTTCTTGGTGACATCACTGGAGCTGATGTCCTTACACTGACCGGGAAGACCTGAAGGGTTTAGGAGAGAAGAAGAAAAGATAAGACCCAGAAATAAGATTACTAAAGGAAAAATCTCACCCTCAGAAACACTGCAAAGCATAATCAATCTGTGATATCCAGAGCTTCATAATAAAGTGTTGCAGCTTTCTTCAAATCTCTCCTTCAACCTGCCTTATTGACTTCTACTTCAGTTTGTGATTTCCTACATTTCCAAGTAATGGTGAGATTTTAAGTTTCCAACTGAAATTGAATATAATTCCAATTCTAATTGAATATAATATAATGTCAGATAATACATACAACATAATATAATATAATATAATAAATTAAGGTGCTAGAGTACTCTTCGTAAACAATGTGCAAGTAATTTATGAAATACAGAAGCTGCACTCTCAACTCACACACAACCTTTATGAATTTCAAAAATAACACTTCAACCCAACTGAACCTGACACATTTGATAAGGAGGCCTTGGAAACAAATGCCTAGCGTGGTCGAAATATCTTGCAAACTGAAACTAGTGACAGTAAAATGCGAGTCTACAGATCATTATACAATTTGATGTTTTGCTGGTGCAGCCCAGGTGCAGCGCCTCCTACCGATGACTTTGACATTGATGGTGCCAGTGGCGGTTCCCAGGCTGTTCTCCAGGGTGATGGCGTACGCTCCAGCGTCGGCGTGGGTGCACTTCAGCAGCTCCAGGTGAACACTGTTCATCTCCACGGTCATGGAGAGCCTGTCGTCGGCCTTACATTCCACAGTGTCCTTCTGCCACACCATTTTCGGAGTGGGGATGGCTCTGTATGGGACGTTGAGGTGCAGCTTCTCTCCCTCGACCACCACCACATCCTGGGTCTCCAGCTCCATGGTGGGGGCACCTTGAGGCAAATTGAGAAGAGTATTATCGTTTTGGTGCACTGCTTTTCTTCAGCCTCTGAGGGAGACTGAAGCATCAGACATTTCTCGAACCAAATGAATAGGAATATTCTCTCAGCAGAATTGACATCATCTTTTCAACCATGCAGCAAACAATAACATAACTCACATTTCTTTAAGAGGCAGTGTTCACCTAAAGAATCAGGCTCTGAAGTTGTATTTAATTTATTGGTTTGTTCACTGAAATGCAGGCACTGGTGCAGTGTGATCTTTTTTGATGAGGGGCTGCAGAGATCCTGCCCGCTGTGTGTGCATAATACCTTTACCTTTCAATTAATTTAATTTTAGAAGACACATTTGATGGACTGGGTGTTGAGAGTGATTCTTACAGTCGGGATCCTTGGTGAAGACCTTGTCGGAGACCTCAGAGGGATCACTGACACCGACAGAGTTGATGGCACGGACTCTGATGACATACTTCTTCTCTGGTTTGATTCCATCTTCAATCCTGAACTTCAGCTCCTTGACGGGTCTGGCGTTGACCCTGAGCCACTTCAGTTCAGGACGGGCCTCTGCCACCTCCACATGGTAGCCTGTGATGGGGCAGCCGCCATCCTTAGCTGGAGGCTTCCAGGTGACGTTGATGTGCTCCCTGCTGGTGTCTGGGATGGCCACCTCCTGAGGAGGAGAGGGAGCGCCTGGAGACAGGAGCACATTTTGGATTTATGTCGTACTGTTTATGTCTGAGTTGTGAAAAGCGCTTGAACAATATTTCTATGGCTGTCTTGTAGATCTTCAGATTTTCTACAATGTAATATTAAATTTACTCTTCTTCTACCTAAGACTTGTCCTTGCTGATGCACTGTATCACATTGCTAAATTTAATTTTACTAGCACATTACTTTTGGCTGTATTGTAAGAAGCAGTTCCAGGTCCTTATGTGTCTTCATTTGTGCAATACACTGTAATGATCATGCTTTACATTCGGAAACTAAATTTCTTTCACAGTAATTTTAGAATTTTCCCTGAATTCTTATGCACTGTGATCAAATTTGTACAAGAACAAATTCCCATGACTGCTTTTAAATTCACTTACTGGTGGGATCCTCGATGGTCAGGAACTCAGTGGGTTCACTTGGATCTCCGACTCCGGCCTCGTTCTCAGCCCGGACCTGGAATTGGACTTCGGTTCCCTCGTCCACATCGGTCACCTTGAACTGGGTCTGCTTGTCTGGGGTCTTACAACACTTCAGCCAGCGAGTCCCCAACTTCTCCTTCTTTTCAATCACATACCTGGGAGGCAAAGAATGATGTATTTTGCACTTTTAGAGATGATTTAGAACAGACACTTACATATTTGTGAGGCAGGTCTCTTGAAATTTCAGGATTTATTCCTTGACAATGTAAATTTTCTCATAGCAGTCTGAACAAGAGTTTTACTGTACTTTGACCTACTTGGTAATGGGTCTTCCACCATTACTCTTGGGTGCCTCCCACTTCAGCTCAACATGTCTCTTGGTGACCTCAACCACCGTCAGGGCATAAGGAGGTCCAGGAGTAGCTGCAGAGGACACAGACAACATTAATATCACTGTCAAAACCAGATTTCCCCCAGCCAACTTTTTACCTGTTCAACTTCACAGCCCAGCTCAGGTTTTTTCAAGATAAAAATGTTCAGCTTTTACTTGGAGTAGGTTCAGGCTTTTGTGTACAACATGTATTCAAAAACATCTCTAAAACCAATGGAAGCATGTTGAGAACACAAATCGTTCAGGATAAAAACTTACTGAAGGTGTCTTTAGCCAGCACGGCGTCCTCCAGCTCGCAGAATTCACCCATTCCCGCGGCGTTTTCGGCAGCGACACGGAAAACGTAGAGCGAGCCTTCGTTCAGAGGAGTCACGGTGTACTTCAGCTCCTTGACGGTGGTGTCCACGGTCTGCCAGGCCTTACGCCTCACATCCCTCTTCTCCACCACGTAGTTGGTGATGGGGGAGCCACCGTCACTGCTGGGAGCCTGCCACTTCAGGTCAGCGCTGGTCTTGGTGATGTTGGCCACCTCCAGCCACTGTGGAGCAGACGGAGGATCTGTCCAATGGAAATAGAGAAGATAAATAAGTACGATCAGCAGTCACAGAGTCAAGAGTCAATCGTTGTTATTTCTTTATCAAGTAAACCAGAGATCTTAAAATTCTTAATCCAGGGAATTGTTTCAGTACTCATGGTTATGATGCACTCATAACATGACACACAAACTTTATATCTTAAGGATTAAAATGTACAGGGATAGAGATTTTTTTTAACCTTTTGGCTTAAGAAGCCCTTTCTAAAGCCCACAGGATAAAACTAAAATATAAAGTTGTCAAGCTCTTAACAAGCCTGTTCTTCTTAGCTCCTGAAAAGTTTTGGAGATGTAAGGCTTTCACCCAAAAGAGATGATGCACATTTATTGTCAGAAATAACCTGTTCTGGTTCCCACCCAAAGCAGCAGTGAGGGAAATCTTACATAGTCTCTCCTTGCAGACCACAGGGTCACTGGGATCGCTGGGCTCGCTCTCCCCGGCCTTGTTGACGGCCTTGACCCTGAACGAATACTCCTGCTTCTCTATCAGGCCCTTCAGCTGGTGCTCTGTCTGAGGAACATCCTCAGCGATGCGGATCCACTCGTCACTTCCTGCTTTCTGGAACTCGATGATGTAGCCCTCGATCTTCGACCCGCCGTCGTGCTCCGGTCTGGTCCACATCAGGGTTGCTGAGGTCTTGCCGATGTCCTTGACCACAGGCTTGCCTGGAGCCCATGGAGGATCTGAGGAACAAGCGGGTTTTGTTATAATCATTTAATTTAACAAATCTGTGACAATCGTACTGCTTTTCCTCTCACAGCTGTAATAGTTGAACAACATTAGAGCTCTTGATCTTGGCATGGAAAGTTGTAAAGCAGTTCGCCATTTTCATATTTGTAGGAGCAGCCATTAAATTGCAGCTTTTGACAGAGACAAAGTGACATAATGATGTTGACTGACAGAAATGTTGCATACCAATTGGATCTTTTATGAGGATGGGATCGGTCTCCACGCTGGGTTTTCCAGTTCCAGCCAGATTCTCAGCAAGAACACGGAACCGGTACTTCTTCTTGGTGGGGAGGCCTTTCACCCTGCAGCCACACAACAACAACATTAATGTGATTTAAAAATCTGTAACTAATTCATATAAATAAATGTTAATTCTTTTGGTGGTCTCCATGGCCAAGTGATACCATATAACAGCGGTTCTGACTATAACAAGTTCATCAAAGCATTTCTTGTTCTAAAAAAACAATCAGGTGTCCCTCTTTCCCAGGAAAAATCCTCTGATGGACAGGAAGTGAAGTGAGTTTTACATTTGCAGAAGCAGCAAAACTGGTTTGTTTGGTAAAAATATAAGGTTGAAAAAAAAAAAAGAAGTCACAGTCTTTATGGAGTGTCTTTATTATAACCACATGCTGGGCCAGTCCATTTAGGGCTAAACATGACAGCAATTAGTACTTATATCATCAGGGCTGTTGCCAAAATCAAGAAAAACAATAATGGTGCAGGCTATCACTTAAGCTATGAGGCTGACTGCCAATATGAAAACAGCAACAAAAAACTAGGGCTGGGCAAGTTAACGCATTATTATCGCGTTAACGCATTAATTAATTAATGCCGACAATTATTTTATCGCGCATTAACTTCGTTTTATTATTAGTATATTACTTCTGTCTGTTGCTCACTGGCTCTGAATACACAGACAAACCATGGGTCACAGGAGGGATGGGATCAGTATTAGCTTGGGATGGGTGTCATCACGCGTCTCAACCAATCAGAGCATTTGGGGCGGGCCTAACACTGCTGCAGCGCTCACATGAACAGGAAAAGAAAAGAACTGACGGGGACAGAAAAATGGAGAAACTCCTACATGGACATTTTCGTTTTAAATCTCTTGATAGAGTTGATAGAACCAAAGTTATTTGTAAATTTATTTATTTGTATTTAAAAATTGCAAATAGCTTTGGTTTTATATTTGACTTGATTACATTAATGTTGAAGTTGAGATTTACAAGAAATGTTTTAACTACTACTGTGTAAAGGGAATACTGCTGTTAAAAAGCATCTAGTATTTGCAAGCCAAATGTTATTGCACTTTTCTTCATATAGCAGTACTTTGAAAATAAAAGTGCACAATAGACTACTTTTGAATTCATTATTGAATTTTGCACATAATACAATTAATTGAAAATCATGTAATTAATCACGATTAAAAATTTGAACCGTTGCCCAGCACTACAAAAACACGAGAGATTTTACTTCAGATCTACAGACAAAACACTCATGTTTTGTTTTGTTTTTTTGACATCTATGACTGTTACCTGAAGGTAGTGTCCTTGATGGGCAGCTTGTTGCATCTAATCCACTTATCACTCTCTGGGTCAAACTTCTCAATCCAGTATCCGGTGATGGGGCTGCCTCCATCTTCATCTGGCTCAAACCAGGTGAGAGTCACAGCATCCTTAGCAATGTCAGAGGGAGTTACTCTGGTTGGAGGACCAGGAGGATCTGTAACAGAAAAAATAGGTAAAAATAATCTACTTCATAAATGCAGTATTGCTGTTTTCCTCAAACTGTGAAGATACAAATGCACAGAGGATCATTTGTATTAAAGCCTGCAGGTTTTATAGATGGAATCTTGAAAAGTGAAAGAGTTGAATTCTGAAGAATCAAACAGAAAACCATACAGGACATTTCATAAATTTCCTGTTATGAAGGATGATTTAGCAACGTTAGGTATTTAACTCCATAAGCCCCCCTGTTTGATTCCTTCCTTGTTAAGATTAGTGTTTTTATTATGGTGCGTTTCTGCTCAGGTGTTATTGTTATAATGTTGCTGGGCTTGCAGGTGAAGTAGCTCACCCTCTAGCAGCCATATTGGAGCTCAACAGCTCTCTGGCTGAGAAGCCTAACTGTATTTCTAAATGTTCAACTTGGCTGCACATGAGAGTGCACATGTCTAATTTATGTACTGTTTCTGACTGGAATTTCACCACAATACACCTGATGACATGTCAGCCTGTTAGCTAGCCAACCATAGTATCTGATCAGCTAGCTATCAACTGTCTTGTTGTAAATCCATCTAGAGAGCTTTGTAGCTAATGTTTCCATTAGAAGCTAGAATTAGCAGTGGCTAGAAGTCGCATGTTAACATGATCATCAGTCGTTTTGCTAGATTAGCCTGCTGGCTAGTTAGCTAGCTAACAGTTTGTTCAGGTTAACTGAGCTAATGTAGCTAGTAGCAGCTAGCGTTAGCATGTTAACAGTAAGGTGATTAGCTTGATGGCTAGTTAATTAGCTAAGAGTTTGTTCAGGTTAACTGAGCTGACTCTTGTCAAGCCCAATTCTTCATGTTTTGGAGTAGAGACTAGGGCTAAAAGAAAGACAGTTTACTGTGTCACAGTAAGATACAGTTGGAAACAAATCTACCTTATCACACTATTCACTTTTACTTACAACATTACTGAATGGATCTACACACACACCAGCCTGGTTGTTATATATTTAGACATATATTGTCTAACGATACAGCCAGTTCTCTACAGGACCTCCATGAAGGCCGCAGACCTGGTTGCTGAGAGATTTGTGATGCAACTAAGAAGCCTGTATTATCATCATTGTCCGTTTTCATTTTCTTCTCATTTTGTCTTTTTTGTAATTTGTATTGTGGTTAGGCTTCATCTTGAGTGGAGTTATAGTTATGCCCATGCTTACCTTAACTCTGTGTCGGGTCATATACACTGTGTAAAATAATGCCAATCACAGAAAGATGTACAGTGTGTGCAGGCCTTTATATTGCACTGATGTAGACCGGCTCTAGTTGATCTATGTTACAGACTTTTTACTATTTTTGAACCAAACATTCATGATCTAAGTTTTTATTTTGAATATGCATATTTTGGTGTAATGTTAGATGACTTACCGAAGGAATACTTGGCAATGATTGGCACATGCTCTGCAGGTTCACCGATGCCATACTGGTTCTCAGCGCTGACCCTGAAGATGTACTCCTTCAGAGGGGTGAGCTTGCAGGCGTTGAAGGTGGTGTGTTTCACTGTTGCGGACAGCTTTACCCATTCCTCTTTGTCCGTCTGTCGGTTCTCGATGATGTAGTTGGTGATGTGAGAGCCTCCGTCATCTCTGGGGGGGTTCCAGGCCAGGAAGCAGGATTCGTTGGTGATCTCCGAGATGTCAAAGGCAGCTGGAGGACCAGGCTTATCTAGAGAGGTGGAGAGGAACACGTCAAAATGACTGTCTGCAACCTTTTGGCATCACCTTGATCACACCCTAACATCACTTAAAAAGTTGCTGCATCTACTACATATTTGTAGCACAAAATTTGTGTTTGGAAAAGAGACTGGATTCTGTACCAAGGATGTTGACATCAATAGTGGCAGTAGCACGTCCACAGGTGTTGACTGCCTCGATGATGTATGTGGCAGTGTCTCCTCTGGTGGTGTTGGCAATAGAAAGCTTGGAGTGGCCCGGCTGGGTGTCGATGGTGACACGGTCATCACCCCTCAGAACCAGGTCTGCCTTTGTCCACTTCACCCTGGGGTCAGGCTTTCCTTTGACATCAGCAGGAAGCTCGATCTTAGTGCCAGCCCTGGCGGTCAGACCAGCCAGCAGCTTGACATCCAGCTGGATCTCTGGAGGCTCTGTTTAAATTCAAGCAAGGCAGGTAACATGAGGATAGAAAGCTGCACAGTAAAACAACAGTAAACAACAGTTAAAAAAAAAAAAAAATGAAAGATGAGCTACTGTCTAGCTGTCACTACAACTTGTGTCACTATTTCTTTATTCATCAGTACATCATCAGGCCAATACAAGCCGGTTTACCTTTAGCATCAACAGCCTGAATCTCATCGGTGGCCCTGCAGGGTCGGCTGGCTCCCAGCTTGTTGAAGGCTCTGACCCTGTAGGCATACCACTGGCCCTCAATCAGACCAGTCACCTGGAATCTGGGAGCAAAATAATCACATCTGTTAGACACATTGGTCCTGCTGATATTCTGGAAGGCAATACCGTGCAGTGATAGTAACGCTAACAAAAAAAAAAAAAAAAAAAAAGGACTTATCAACAAAATTAGACATTCAACATTCAGCCTTGTCGGGCCAGAAAACTCTTGCTTGGCATCTCTAAAATAGTACCCACAAAGGTGCATCTCTGTGATTTTTATTTGCAGCACATATTCTTTTTGACAAAGGAAACTGTTCTGGGTAAAAGTATTTTTACATCTCTGTTTAGTCCTATAAAGTTTTTAATTTCTTCAAATTAAAAGTGGGTGTTTCTATCATGTCAAAAATGTACTAATGTTAGAAACCTAGCAATCCAGCAAGCAGTTGGAGTGAGTAGGATTTTAAATAGTGTCCCCTGCACAGCCAGAACACAACGATCTGAGTGCCTGTAGTTTTGTCTTGGCTTAAGGATGTTGGTGCAGGACTGATGCAATCCAACTCTGAATGCCTTCAAATATTGGAAACAAATTGAAATCATAATTATAAATACTGTTGTCATCGGTAAGGATGTAAAATGAGGTGCTATAAAACAGTGTCTTACTTTAGCTCAGGGATGGGGTCTCCACAGGGCTCCCACTTGTCTGTGCCACGTTGGCACTTGTCCACCACGTAGCCCTTGATGTGGGAGCCGCCATCGTACTTGGGTGGCTCCCAGGACAGAAAGATGCTCTTTCCACTCTTATCCCGCCACTTCAGGTTCTCAGGAGGATCAGGCACAGCTGGGGAGCAGAACAACACACAGGTGAGCTTCTGGGTGTATTCATTTATCTTAAGATTTATCAATGAGTGAAAAGTCAAACATTTTCAGCTTGACCACTGTGTATTGTGGAGTTTGTCTAATTAGCTTTCAAACACTTGACACATGCAAAAGGTCAGCTCATAGAGGACCAGATTCTTCAGGCCATGGTGTCTACTGAGGGATACTGTAGACCAACTACTTATTATCCTCAAGGATACACCAGTTTTCTCTTCTTATGTCTGTGTGCATCAGGATCTGCAGAAGCACTTTAGTTAGAGTGGAGTTTGGCACATTTTTGTCTTCAGTCAGACTGATCAAAACACTCACTGGCAGGAGAGGAGACGTTGACAGGCTCGTCGATGTAGGCGGGCTCTCCAGGTCCACACTTATTGCAGGCTATGACACTGAACAGATACTCCTTTCCTTCCATCACATCGGTCACTGTGTGCTCCAGGTCCAGAACATTAGTGGCCACCTAGAAAAGTCAGAGATTTTAACTGAGTTAAATCGAGTTAACTGTTACGCTTGACGTTACTAAAATGAATAAAAGTATAGCACTATGTATCATGAAAAGGTAAACGGTGAAGCATACCTTGACCCAGGTCTTGCGGGACACTTCTCTCTTCTCGATCTGGTAGTGGGTGACTGGACTTCCACCATCGTGCTCTGGAGCTTCCCACATCAGGTGCACATGCTGTCTGGACACCTCGGCAACCTTGAAGTCCTTAGGAGCACTTGGGGATGCTAGAAAAAAAAATCAGAGTCATCCTGTTGTGTGTATTACTGTGAACTATATATTAAGATATATACTGTATATACATATTTGAGATACAAAACCCTGAAATTTTCCCTACCAATGACATTGACTTCAATCTCTCCAAAGACAGAGGTGACATCGTTCTCCAGGTGCAAGGTGTAGGTGCCTTTGTCTGGACGAACGCTTGGGGTGACAGTCAGCTCAGTGTAAGTGGGCTTGGTCACCATGGAGACACGCTCATCTGCCGTGGTCAGCTCCTTGTCCCCGAAGGTCCACGTGGCGGTGGGAGTTGGGTATCCGGTGATGGGAACTCGGATGGTGAGAGGATGAGGGACGATCACCTCCAGGCCGTTTCTGAACGCACTCAGGTCCAAGGTAGGACCGACTAAAGAGACAGAAAATGTTTTAGATTTTGTTGCAAATAAATAACATAAATCTAGCTTGCTGGTTGTTTTGTTTTTAAATCATGGATATTTCCTTTGAACAAACACTAAATCTAGCATGTATTGATCCTGTTTCAAACTATTGGTTCTGTACCGTGCAGGTCGTCGGCCAGCAGGGGTCCAAGCTGCTCAGCTGGATCTGAGATGCCGGCAGCGTTCTCAGCACAAACCCTGTAGAAGTACTTCTGCCCAGGCTTTAGACCAGACACCTGCACAACAATAACAACAGGCATCACTATACTCAATATAATGGAGTGAATGCTCACAATTAGAGAGAGGGATGAATTTTTAAATGATTAATAGGTTTCTCAGTCATGATTACTATCTTTAATTACTCCAGAAGAAAAGATTGTTACAGCACGAGAAACCAGTAGGTTGTCTGTAAATCCCATACCCTGTAGGAGAGGTCTGGGCACAGTCTGGCGTTGCATCTGAGCCACTTGTCGGTGCCCTCGTCACACTTCTCGATGATGTAGCCGGTGATCATGCTGCCTCCGTTGCTGACAGGCGTCTCCCAGGTCAGGGTGACTCCCGCCTTGGTTTGTTCGTTGAAGTTCAGGTTCAGAGGTGGGCTTGGTCTCTCTGTAGTCACAATGCATAATTTGTATTCTGTTTGTTGATACTCAGGCATCAAAGTGCATGCGACAAGCAATTCACAGAACTGAGCTCACAGAGATTTAAGGTGATAATCCAATTCTTTTGTTGACAGTTATAGCAGTAAGCCCTCATTGCTGTGGTGCTTTAGACTCATTGCATAGCCAGGTTCAACATAATGTAATCATGAAGACACTCAATGTAGACTTCAGCTTCTTATATTTCTTCATTTTGTCTGGACCACTTTTGTGGAGGATTAGAGGATTTTTCCCAAAAGAGACAAATCCTCTCATAGCTGTGTAGAGCAGCAAATGTAAAAGCTTTAATAAAACTGCACACCAAGTTGTGGATTATTACTTCAACTAAACATAATTGATTTTTTATCATTTGGCATTTTGGCCTAAAATATGCAAGCAAATTTTCAAAAGACTCTCCCAGATGGTCAAATGGCTTGATTCCACTGTTAGAAAAAGGATTATGAATTATCAGATATATCCAATACATTAGGCTGTGTTTCAAATATTAAGAGTAATTCAAGACTAGTCTTTCCCAGTTGACAGTTGTTCACTCACCAATGGGATCCATAATCTTGACAGGGCTGGTGGCAGCACTGGGCCTGCCGATGCCGGCCTTATTCTCAGCCCTGACCCTGAAGATGTACTCCTTATTCTCCACCACGTCGTTCAGAGTGGCAGAGCGGTCACTGGCGTTGCAGACCATGGCTGCTTCCCACTTCACAGAGGTCCTATCGCGGAGCTCAATGATGTAGGTGGTGATCTCAGAGCCGCCGTCAAACTTGGGAGGTTCCCAGGTGACGGTAGCGCCAAACCTGTTCACCACACCGACCATGACGTTCTCTGGCGCGTCAGGCACATCTGATGGAGGAAAACAAGCACACGCAATCTGGATTAATCTGGATTAATCTGGATTCACTTCTCCTGGAATCTCAGATAATTTGATCAGGAACTGCTCAATC
Source organism: Holocentrus rufus (assembly GCA_900302615.1). Classification (NCBI taxonomy): domain Eukaryota; kingdom Metazoa; phylum Chordata; class Actinopteri; order Holocentriformes; family Holocentridae; genus Holocentrus; species Holocentrus rufus. The sequence continues at coordinate 9,659 of OMLF01001176.1, read as the reverse complement.
ATGGCAAATATAAATGAAGACTGTTGTGCATTGCTTACCAAATTTACTCTTGGCCTGCACGGCTTCATCAGTGGTGACCATGGGTCCGCTGCCAACTCTGTTGCGGGCGCAGACTCTGAACAGGTACATGGAGTCTTTCTGGAGGCCGCTGACACAATACTCCGGAGTATCGGTGCGGTCTGTTGCCATCGTCCAGGTCTTACGCTTGATGTCCCGTCTCTCCACCACGTAGGCAACAATTTTGCTTCCTCCGTCACTCTCAGGCTCCTCCCAGGCCAAGCTGACCTCACCATCGGCAGTGTCGGTCACTCTGAGGTTCTTGACAGGTCCGGGCACATCTGACGACCACAAACACAATGATGAGTGACTCTGATTCTTTTAATGTCCGTGGGCATTTCAACAGTTAGCAACATCAAGATTATCCAATCAGACCAGACCAGACTCACCAATGACGTCCAGGTTGATGAAAGCTTCTCCCTCTCCGTGTTTGTTCTTGATGACCACCTTGTATCTGCCCTGGTCCTCCTTCGTGGGGCTCTTCAGGCGGCACTCGGTCTTGTCAGTGGAGGTGTCAATGTTCTGAACGGGTAGACTGGTGCCCTCAAAGAACCACTCAGCGTCGGCGCGAGGGTAGGCATCATAGGGCACGGTCATGACGAAGGGCTTGCCGGCGTCAGTCACCAAGTTCTGGTCGGTGGTTTTGATCTTCGGAGCAGCTAAAGACCAGGTCAGAGAGGGTTTAGAAAAAAGGGGTGGGTTGTGTTTTTCAGTGCGTTCTTTCTGCATATACTTAGCTCATTTTTCGTCCATTAAGCCCTGAATTAATTAATTTGTTCTATTCAGTCCTCCATTTAATCAGCTACTTAAAAAAACATTGTGCAGTAGGAAAATCCTTAATTTCTTATCTATATAGATACCACTGCATTGCATTTTGGTCTATTTGATGATATGTGATATGTATTTGTATGATGAATTTCTCCCCATATGATTGTTGACCATTAGTGCAAAATGGCGGCTTTAGAAATAAGCCTTCGCTCTTTTATTGTGAGGGATTGACCCCAAAACCCGATGTTTACCCTTGATATTTTCTGCTATCAGATTGCATGGGAATAAGAAAAACACACCAAACAACAAATAGACCCTGGAACATAAGGCCCATCAGCAATAGCTGTTTTCAGTGTCGCGGTGATTAAATTGGAATTTTCCTTTAAATTTCATTGTGCGGTGGATGGTGGTGACGTACCTGCCAGTTCCAGTTTAGCTCTGGCATCCTTTTCCTTGGCCACGATTCTGTACTCTCCCTGGTCGCGAGGCCTGATCTCACAGACCTGCAGCCTGTGGATTTTTCCCTCGCTGATCATCTGGTATTTGTCTCCCTGGACAATTATCATGTTGTTTCTCATCCACTTAACTTCCACCCTGTCCTTGTTGAGCTCCACCTCAAACACAACATCTGAGGCTGGAGGCTCAAACACGTCCTGTGGAGGTCTAATGATCTCCACTGGGATCTCTGGATTACATAAATGCAAAGCATTAGGATACAAAAGATCAATCTTTACCCAGGTGATTGTGAACTATGACACTGAAGTAAAATCAACAATGTACCTTCAACAAAGAGCCTAGCTCTAGATCTCCTTTCGTCCACACCACAGGCATATTCACACTCATCATCAGGTCTGCATTCCTTAATGATCAGTGTGCATGTCTTTCCATTCTTTTCCATGTGATATCTACAAAAACATGACAAATGTTTAAAAGGATGTATACAAATTTTTCAGGGAATTATCTGTAATTGGCATGATTGTGGCTTAATTACAGCTTCAGGCAGATTCATTTGAATCAATATTCAATATTATATACTCTCATGCTTACCTTGGTCCCTCTCTGATTTCACGTCCGTTTCTGTACCATTTGACGGATGCCTTCTCCTTGGACAGCTTACAGGTGAACTCTGCGTCCTCAAACTCTGTGATGGTCTGGTCTTTAAGCTGTGTGGTGAAGTCAGTGGGGGCTTCGCTGATAATCAGCTCGGCCGCGCACTTGTCATCCCCAACCATGGCAGTGTACTCTCCCTCGTCGTCCATGACACAGTCTTTCACAGTCAGGGTGTGTTTGAGTCCATCCACCCTGTACACAATGCGCTTGCTGAGGGTCACCTCCTGGCCAGCCTTCATCCACTTGACGGTGGCCTGAGGTCGGTTGACCTTGCATGTGAAGCTGATGGTCTTCTTCTCCTGGGTCTCAACATCCTCGATGGGATCCAGGAACTTCAGCTTTTCCTCTATAGGGCCACATATTAAAATAGCATTAGAGCTATACAGATTTTTTTCTTCTCTGTTTTTGTGAGATTAGGTGTCTAATTCTGAAACACTGAATCATAACCTGAAATTGATTTAAAATTGATCTGGCATTTCATCGTAGCATATTTTGGATGGATATACTTTGTATCCTATCAATAAAAATTAAAACTATTTAAAGTTTATTGGAAAATAAAAATAAAAAGTTCTAAAAAAAAAAAAAAAAAAAAAAAAAAAAAAAAAA
>OMLF01001174.1:4015-16018 GCA_900302615.1 Holocentrus rufus | reverse complement strand
TTTATCACCATCATCTTGAAGTTTGCATCATAACTTCTCCTCAGCTGCCGGTTAACCTGGCCGATCTTCGACCCACTTTTCTCCAGATTGTCGCTACGTTTCTCCATTTTCTGTTATTTCTTCTCTTAATTCTTCTCTTTTCTTTCTTACCGCTATTTTTTATTTTTCTTCTTCGTGCTACCGCTATTTTTATTTTTCTTCTTCGTGACAGGGGTTCGCTTTGGCCTGGGGAGTTAAGTTCAGCATTCGCTTTAAAGATATCTGGCGCCATCTAGCGTTGTGAATGGGTATAATGTCTAGACCCCGAATGTAAGACGACCCCCACTTTTTCAGTCTTATTTCAATGCAAAAAACACCGTCTTATATTCGGGCCAATACGGTAATGCTCCAGTAATTTAACCCTAACCCAGGAAGACAGAACATCTGTTAAACTGGAGGCAGTTCCTTAGTCCCATACTTTTCATTTCAGTCTGATACATGGGTTAAGGGCAAGTATGAATACATCTTTACAGCTGTGCTGAGGTATGCTGTGGATTGCTCTGCCCCTTCTTAGTCATGGGAGGCCATACTCTGTTAAAAAAAGAAAAAAAAAAGGACAAGCAAGGTTTAATAGAGGACTAAAGGATCAGAAGTTGCTATCCATGACATATAAAATGAATACATCTTTAGGCCTCACTGTCTCTGTCCCAGTGGCAGTCAAAATGGTCTCTCTATCATCCTACTCCTATGATAAGGATGTGCAGTGTTTGATGTAGGTTGCTCAAAACTATCAGACAGTAACTGCAGAATATGAGAACTTAAAGGAATACTCCTGGGAATACTTTTTGTGCAAAATACCCTTCTTCTGACTTACCTAGACTTAGAGAAGATGTTTGATACCATTTCCACCTCTGTATGGCCACTGCTTCGGTTCCTATGATGAGCATTTTGTGTTAGCTTAGCATAAAGACTTGAAGTTTAAGGAGTCATTAGCCTAGGTCTATCAAAGTGATGAAGAAACTTTACAGAAATTGACCCAAATATTGGGAGAAACAATAACTAAAAACCTACCAGCCAAAACACAAAACAGAACCAGCCTGTCCTCCAGGCATGAACACTTCGGGGACAAATTCAAGAATTGGCACCTGAACCCCAGCCGCCCACTTCTGATAGTGGGAGACTCAAATATCTCCAGACTGCCCAGTAACCTAGGCAGCAGCTTCCAGCTGGACTCCTAATCACTCTCTTTACAAGACAACATCTGAACACACCAATTCTAGCCCCCACAAATCAAGAACTAATTAACAACACACCACCCTAACCTTAAAAAACCCAAAATCTAAACCACACCCCAATAACCTACCAACCCCTATCAACCCAGTCCCTAATCCTAACATTAAACTCAACCTCATCCCATCCCTAACCCCTAAACCCAACCCCCACCCTAATCCCTAACCTTAACCACACCCCCAACCCAAAACCTAACCCCATCCCAATCCCCAACCCTAACCTTAACCACACCCCTGACCATAACCCCTCCCCAATCCCAAACTCTAACCTTAAAACCCCACCTGCAATCCTGCCCTACCCTAACCTCAACCCAATCCCTAATCCTAACCTTAAACTCAAGCTCACCCCATCTTTAACCTTAACCACACCCCTAATACTGAAACCCAACCCCACCCCAATCCCGTAACCATAACCCCTCCCAATCCTGAACTCTAAGACCCCACCCACAATCCCTCCCTTATAAAAATAACATATCCAAAACAAAATCCAAAACCCAACCTTGCGCAGATAGCATAGGGGAATCTTAGACCATTTCCGCTTCTTCACACAAATAGGAAAAGCTAATTCAAAACAAAGCCCCATCACGGACCTAATACGATAGAATGGGAGAGGGGCTGAGGTGGACAGTACACCACACAGGGCCAACACCTCAGACCCCTTACATCTAGCAACTATTGCGCATATAGCCTTATAGAAAGAAACTAGGACCCCAATTCGTTGCTACACGTAAAGACGAAGGGAATGGGGCGATTCCATGGGGCTGGACCACGCCCGTCAGTCCCACATTCCAGTACCGGACAGCAGTTCTGTCTGTGTGGTTTTGCATGAACTCAGAACCTAAGTCAAGGCATGGAGTTCTTCAGGGTTGTGGCACATAATTACGAACATAGGGCCAGTGCCTTTTCCCTTGTAGCTCACTCCATAAAGCCGACAGTACAACCAAAATTGGAGATGGGCTGTGTGTGAGACCTTGAGACACGTAACGCTAACCCTACTGAATGCTGACAAAATACTGAATTTTAATGTCAGGAGTGATAAAAATAATCACTTACGTAGGTGATTGGATCTTGGGTGAGGCTTAAGCTATGGGTCTCCCCCTATTCTGATTGAGGACCAGTGCTCCTCAACCTCTATTAGAGGTGGTGGTGCTGGCCCCCTACCCGTCTTCTGGGCCTCAGCCTTTTATCTGTTGACTAGGGTGAAACTGCATGAACTTATTGCTATCATGAGGCTTCAATTTAGTGAATGAGGTAGCTATAATAAAAATATATTACCAGTTTGAACTATGTTCTTTTATTTCATTTTTAACTACTGCCAAGTTCTTTTTATGCCATATGCCATTTTTATGCCAATGGCTGAAATAAATTAGACGCATGCCGATTAAGTGCATGTTGAGTACATAATGATATTTGTTGCAACTTGCTCAGTTTTCTCCCAAACCAATACTCTTTTGCAGCTGCTACCAAGCTCATCTTTCTTCTCCTATGTTTGTAGGTTGCATATGACTGCATTAAAACTTTAGTTTTGATAGGGGTGAAATGTGATGCTCTGGTTTTCTTGTTTTCAGTTGTCATGGTGAATCCTTTTATCTGCACTCCAGTGACGCTGACTTTTTAAGTTCACCATGAGTGCCCCTCAGTCAGGTTCTACCAACTCAGAGTTGACTGATCTCACTGTAACCAGCTGTTCTGAAACCAAAAAATTGGGGTATGCCATGTCAGGTTTGTTCAACTCAGAGTTCAGGGTTATGCTAAGGGTTAAATGACCCTAGTGAAACACCACTGAACTACAAATGTAAGAATAGGCCAGCCTTTGATTTATATTTTAATGTGGGTTGTGCATGGCCCTTGGACAGTACTTTCACAATTATGATCTATAATGTGTTTACATTTTTAAATAAATTATTAAACTGATTTTGTCAACTTTTGTCAGATTGACTGGGTGATTTTTATTTTATTTTTGTCCTGTTTTCATATATGACCATGCAGTGACTACATTTGACAACATAGGTTAAGTAGTAGGCTAAATTAAATAAAATTAAAATAAATAAATAGAATAAAATTAAATAAATAAAATAAAATAAAAATCTGCAGCCAAAGAGTAAGAGAAATGGTTACAGGTTTTGAAACCTGTGTTGTCTGTGAGGCAACTCAAACCTTTTTGGTCAGACATTAAAAACAACTCAGGATGAGTAAATGATACAAAATATATTAGGTGAAGTATTATATTAAAAACAAAAAAACTGACCTGATCATTTAGGGACTGCAAGTTCAGAACAACCATCTGTTTGAAAAAAATGCCAAAATGCCTCAGAATATGATGCATCGGTTATAGTGTGAAATGAATCAAATGTGTCCCAGGACAGTGACATTGAGCAAAATCCTGTAGATCTCTCAGATGAAGATGAAATTACCCCAGTGGCAGGCAGCAGCACTGATGGATTAGCGGAGCAATTGCAATATAATCTTAGCACTCCTCTTTTAGAAAATGTAAACAATTCTACAAGATAAACACAGTCAAAGTAGCCTTTGTTGTGATGAACATAATTTATAATTTGCACTATATTGATTTGACCTTTTCAGTCCTATCACAGTCAAAGTAATGAGTAACCTTTGACAAACAGGACATTGTTGCAGCCGGCTAACATAATTCTTATGTATAGGTGGACTGACAGTAAATATGTCTACACTGATATAGACAGTACAAGTCAAATGTATTCTTACAGTCATAGAAACTGATATGTGTGACTATGTGACTATATATGATTTCAATGAAAGCTTCTGCATAGATACGCCACATGCTCCAGCTGAATCCTCAAAATAATATTCTGAGATAAATATTCCAGAGACAGCACATCCATATAACATGCACAATATTTCATGCTTCCATAACACAGTGATCCAGGAATGCTTTGGAATAATGAGGGTTCTGTATGTGCTATAGTGAGGGGTGAAAAAGACTGCATATGAAGCTCTTGCTAATTTACACCATAGGAGCTGAAAAGCAACATCTGACCTACTTACCTCACTTTTTAGTTCAACCCAGGCACTAAAATGTTGATTATTTCTTGGTTACTGAAGTATTGAAAATCATAGTACATCAATAATGAACCAAAAGGAAACAAATGATCATAATTGTCGCCTATGTTGCAAGGATTTGAAAGGCTTTAGAAGCTATAGTGCACTCGCAAAATCTTTTTGAATAACAGAAGATACATGGTTATCAATAACATTGTCAACAATGCAACTTTGATTATTCCACAATAAGTCTTTGAAAATGTCTTTTGATGGAGGAAATGCATTCACCTTGTTTATAATGCCTTGAGGACACATTCAATGTATTTTGATGGGAAATCTTGAATGTAAATAAAACCAATTGTGTTTACAAATAATATGGCCAAGAGCAAGCACACAAATTGAGAATAAAATTGGTCCCAGCACTGAACCTTGAGGCACACCGTTCTTAATTAAGGACAAAGGAGAGACGTGATTATCAATAGACAAATCTTTGTTTCACAGGTAAGAGGAAAATAAATTTAGGGCAGCCCCACAGATGCCAACCTAGTGCTTTTTATCCGACAGGGTATTGTGATCAATAGGATCAAAAGCTGTCCCTATCAAGTAACCACTCACCAGCAGCAGCACTAATTAAAAGATCGTTAGTGACTAAGAAAGGCAGTCTCAGTACTATGCTGCTGATGGAGACAGGAGTGAAACCTATTGAAAAAGCTGCTTTGAGAGAGACCTCTTCCAGTATTTTAGAGGTAAGTAGTAGTTTCAAAATAGGGCAGTAATTTTGTGAGAGTGATGGATCAAGACTTGTTCTTTAAAAAATAGGTGTACAATAGCAATTTTAAAGTTGCAGCCACTAGACAAAGATCTGTTAATAATTGAGACCAAACAGGCTCCAACAGAATGATTATTTCCAGAAGACATGTAGTGGAAATTGATATCTATAGGGGCTGACTGGCCTTCTTAAGTGTGATAAAGTATCTGAAGGATTCTGCAAGGGAATGGGTGAAAAGTGGCTCAGGATATCCAAATACAGACAGTTTATTGGGAAATAGATCTGATTTCAATCCACCTTGTCAGTAAAAAATTATAAAAATATCACACCAGATAGTCAGATGGGTAGATGGATACAGATAGACAGGTAGAGAGACAGCCAGAAACAAAGTTAACATCATCAGTAACAATCTTGCAGTGTTTCTTTCAGCCAGTCCCCAGTGAAGAAAACCTCACTCAATTTTATGTTTCTCAGTCTCTCTCTCTCTTTCACGTTTGTACATCATCCAGCAGTGGTGAGGTGGCTTGTATGTATGGCTTACCAATGGCCTTGACATGCCCAATAAGCCTTCATTGTTCATTTTGATTAGCTTCTCACAACATGCCAAAGGCCTTTTACCCCTAACAACCGTCTTCGCTAACACAACCTGAGGCGATAAAGCAAATTGAAAAAAGCCTGAAGACTCCTGGTCCAGTCTCCTCTCCACTTGAACTCTGAAATATGCTTTGCACGCTCGAGCATATTTCATGCTCGAGCGTGCTTTTTATCTCCCATGATAAACTATAGATGGGTCTCTGTCTGTTTAAACATTTGTTCATTCTTTCATCAAATTCTCAGACACCACTGCTCAGATTTTGATGAAATGCACTGTCAAAATTAAACTGATTTGCCTAAGGGGGGGCGTAACACCTACAGGTCAAAACAAAGTGACATATTTACTACTGATTGGCCCAGAGGGAGGCTGTATTATTCATGTGGGATGACATGTTTATTGTGGCTTTTCCCTGCTTCTCTGAGCTCCATCTTCATCTCTCTTTTTTTCTGTTTTCCTCCCTCCCTCTTAACACTCTCGCCTACTCTCCTGTACAGGCAGTGCATGTCATATTGTCACTATTTGCTTTGCTCTCAGAGGCTCTAGATTGCTTTGGTTATTTGCTTCTCTGGATGAGCTAAGTTTGGGAGCTGGGGGTTTGATGGGAGAGGTGGAACAGCAGCGTCGGTGTGGAGAGCTAGTTAACCTGCAGCAGCCCCTTGTTTTGCTTCCCCTGACCTTTGCCTATCTCTGTTCATAAGAAGCTCGCTCAATTCATTGAACTGTTTCTCAAAGCCTCTGCAAATGAGCAAATACCAGTGTCAGCAAATATCAATTTGTTCTTCCCATTCGGCATGTCTGTCTCTGAGGAAATTTGCACCGGAATAACTGGCTGTGGTTTGCGGCTGTGTGAGCACAGCTCAGCTCCCAAAGAGAGATCGGAGCCGGTTGTTGATCAATGCCATGACTCCACCATGATGCAACCAAAAAAAAAAAAAAAAAAAACCCAAAAACCAAAAAAAAAAAAAAAAAAAAAAAAAAAAACAAAACAAAAGCCTTCCTGCACAATGGATTAAGAGATCTATTACTTTGTGGGACTATGAATCTCTTAAAAAAGATATTGGAAAAACATTTTCACAGTAATGTTCAATTCAGTAATTTTGTATAAAAGCTTAAATGACACGTAACTAGTAAAACTACACCATGAAATTGGAAGTAAATCTAGAGTCCATAAAAAACATTAGAGGCAGGTGGAAGTGACTCATCTTCGACACTTTTGGCTCCTGGTAGACTCATCTTTCCTCTCCCCTTGCTTTTTCTCTCCCTTCCCTCATCTCCTCATTTCGACCCACATAACAAAGTGAGGCTGCTACAAATTTCTCCACTTTCTGTTCTACCTCAACACTGTGCCACCACTTTATGGAAGGACACATTTTATTTTTGCTCACTGATTTCTCTGCAAGTGTGTGAACTTCCGAAATGTTGTCTTTCTGTTTGTCTTCTATGACCAGATCTAACAGAACAAGCACAGTACATCACAAATATAGATGCACTCCGCTAACATGCACTCAACGTCCTGAAGTTATTAGTTTTAGTTTCTCCTATACGCTTCACCTTTGTAAAAGTGTATGTATCTTCAACCTTTCAAGTCAAAGGTTTGAAAAACATCAGTTAAAATGCCAGTGGTGGACTTGCACTTCCACTGTTCATAAAACAGAGAAAATCATTCATGTCAGTAAGGTTCAACCAACATTTCTCTGCAACTCTTGATGTTATTTGATTTATCATGCTGTCTGGACTCATCAGCGGTTGGACTTGGAGAGCATGACTGGCCAGAGAGGGCACCAATATTGAATAAAGCGCTCGGGTATTGCAGTATGAAGCCACTGGGTTTGAAAAGTCACATTCCAATTTGGAGAGCCATAAGTCTCGGTCAAAAACATGGAGACATGTAATTGAAAGTGCAAAGTGTAATATTGGCTGCACTAAAAACTATGCTGTAGTCTCTGAAGATTTGAGCTTCAGGTAATAGCTAAATTCCAGTATGGTCTAATGTACGATGCATTTGGAAGAGTTGGTCAACAACTGAATCATCAAAAGTCCAAGTGGTCCAAATTTTGTAAAACGATCAGCCATTAGGCTAGTGGTCTGAATTGACAGAGTTTAGTTTGTTTATTCCAAAAAATGGGTTGGAAATGTAAAACAAGCAACCATGCTTTAGAAAGGCTCATGAGAGAGAGAGGTTAACATTATCGTGTCCTTATGAATGTTTAGGAGGAAAATTTCAAACAGGTGTTGGTGTGTAGTGAGAAACGTGCGAGGTCAAGCGATCAAGCATTCTAATGCAAAGGCCACCATACGCCTTAAAGACCCCTATATACTGTCATGAGTTGTCAGTTAACCTAAAGAGATGATTGAACTATTCTTTCTAATGAAAATTGTTATCTATCATGCTTTTAACAGCAGCCCTGATTAAGGACTTGTTCTAGTGCACTAGTATTAACCAAGCTCCTCCATAGATACAGATTCAGATTCAACAGGAGCCCAACATTAAAGGAATACTCCAATGTTTTGGGCAAAATACCCTTTTTCTGACTTACCCAGACTGAGACAAGATGTGCCATTTTCACCTCTGTACAACCACTGGTTTATTTCTGGTAAGTAGCATTTTCTGTTAGCTTAGCATAAAGAGGCATTAGCCTAGCTCTGTCAACGTGAAAAAGAAAAGTAATAATAATTGAAGAAAATTTCCAAGAAGTGTACTTCAAATAGATAATACACTGTGTAAATAAGACAGCTTCACAGTTGCTCTAAGGTTTATTTTTTCACTTTGACAGAGCTAGGCTAATGACTCATGTAGACTTCAAGTCTTTATGCTAAGCTAACATGAAGTACTATCCATAAGAATCGTGCCAGTTGACATACAGAGATGAAAATGGTATTGAACATCTTGTCTCAGTCTGGGTAAGGGTAAAGGGTATTTTGCCAGAAGTATTGGAGAATTCCTTAAGAGCTCTTAAATATAGGTTCTATATAAACAGTGCCCATAGTTTCAGTCTGGCATAAACACTAGGCTACAGCTTAGGTTCTGACACCCACTGAGCCACTGAGTAGGCCCCAAATATTAAAAATCTCTGTCGTTGGGGCCCACACATAATCAGTATCTTTCAGTAGGGCCCATTCGCCCATTCGCTAGCTAACAGCCCCTGAAGTTAGGACTGAAACATGAATGATTAGGTCTGCACCAAATACTCAGATGAAACACATCTTTAGTATGGATAATACATTGCTTGAAGACAACATGAAGACAACTGAATAATTAAGATATCCACATGTCAGTAATGAGACAGTTCTTTCATGTTCTTTTTTTATTTTCCCCACTGGGTTTCCAGCTCTCCTAGATATGGTGATAGAATTCCTCAAATGTTAAAGAGACTGACAAGTAGCCTTGTCCAGAATGATTAAAACAAACTGTGCCTGGGGTCACCCCATAGACATTTTTTCTGGGCCTGCATTGTGAGTCTGCTTTTAAGATTTGCACACAAACACAAAATAATTAACAATCGGGGGCTTGTGGTTTTCAGTGGAACCTGACCTGGGCCAGAAAGCATCATCACTATTTATTTAGAAAAAGTGGATGCTTTTGAATGTTAAAACTCAACTTTGAAGGACTTGAGTTTTGGCCCCTCTGTAATGTTAAAAGAACCACAACTGTGTCCTTTTGGCATCAAGCCCCCCACAGCATAACCTTATATGCAGCATTTACAATTCTAAAACCTGTCAAGAAAGGAAGTGAAAGTGTCCACCTCTAAGGAACTAAAAAAAAAAAAAAGCAGGGTTAAAAATACCCACCTCCCCCAGAACATGAGCGAGATGCCTTGGCGAGCACAGGCACATGCTGTCTGCTTCGTGAGACCACAATAAGTCACATCCTTGTTTATCCATGAGGAATGGTCTGGTATACTCAGCAAACACTTCAGATGTGTGTGTGTCTGCATCTACGTGTCCGAGTCTGTACAATAAGGAAACACACTGAGGCCCCATGTTGACACATTTAAAAATATTCATGGCAAGTCAAGCCATTCTGGAGACGCGCAGTGCCTTGGGATGTTTCGAGAACACATGCATGCACATACACACACACAGCGATCCAGACACACATCAAAAGGCGCGTGTTAAAAAAATGCCTCAGGGTTGTTCAGGAACACATACATACATATGTGCACAGACAGACAAGCTTGTGAAAAATGCCTTGGGGCTTCTCATGAGTGGAGCAATAGGTCAATATCATGTGCTATGAGGTTTTGCCCGGACAGAGTCAGCCTGTCACATTTCACACTTTTCTTTCTGCTGCCCCAACAGAGATTTGTGATTGAGTGGACATTGAGTTGTGGGAACTATTATTATTGTTAGTAGTAGCAGTAGTAGTAGTGATAATTGTAGTGCTTTTTATTTAATTAAATTTTTTTTTATAAGTTTTTTGTGAGCCTTTATTTTGAAATCCATTTTTGACTTAGCCTTGAAAATGAGTGTGATTTTCTTTTTGTTTACATGCATAATTCATGATGTACCACCCCTCATTTTGAGGGCAAAAAAAGAAAAACCTTCAAAAATTCATGGGCTAAAGTTGCCATAAATCACATGAAATAAATACCGGTTGTTTTCTCCTATATATGCACAGGTATTTTTTTCCCCTTGTGTGATTATTAAAAGAAGTAACTTGGTGTAGGACAAAAGTCAATGTTATGAATTTTGTTTTAAGAATGTAAAATTGGGAGTAATGAGGGTTTAGCAAGACATTCATTCTTTATCTCCCAGCTTGTGGTAAAATTAACATTGCATTGTTGCCAACCTTGTTTTCTTTCACAGTTCATGACTCCCTTCTCCCTGAGCTGCACCATCCAAGTTTTTCCCTCTTTCTTGTAAAAGTTCAAGACTCACCGCATTCACTGTAGTTTACTTTAGCCCACGAATGACAACAGAGCCACAGGTGTCGGTATTTTGGGGAGCAGAGAATGAAGAGCAGTGTGGTAGGCCGTGACCCCCCTCAGCAGTCGGTATGGTATGTTTGGGACTGAGAACGCGAAGGGGAAGAGAACCACGCTGCGCTTTGATATAGTGTGCTGATCAATTGGTGACGAGTCCTTTGATGTTGTGGAGGGTGTGTGTTGTGAGTCTCTTTGTGTCTGTGTGTGTTTGCGATGGTCAGAAGCCAGTGTGCTGAAGTAATGTGGAGCTGGGCAAAACCTGACTGTGACAGGCAGGATCAAAAGGACAGAAAGTCGTTGTGAACACATACTTTTTACGTCCAGAGTTGACATTTTGACTTTTCCCAATGGGGAAACAAAACAAACAACCCCCCCAGAAGTACGAGTGTTGCCGCTGTCAAAAATGGGTAAGACAAAGATACACACATCGGGCCTTTTATCAAGTAACATGCAAATGTTGTTTTTTTTTTTACTTCATACTGATGTTTGCATATGAAAATTGGGATTTATCAAACTTTTCGGGAGCCTGATTTGTTCAGACGTGCAAAGGAAATTTATGAGAACTTGAGAGCACACGCAAACTGTGTGGAAACTTCATAGCTCATTTTTTGGAATGTGGAGTATACATATTTGAATATTTCGATTACTAATTTGACAATATTTTATCTTAAAATATTGAAATATCAGAGAACATCAGGAAATACTTTCTCAAGCATCCAGAATAGCCTTTGACATATATCTAAGAGCCTATAGGTTATATCAAAGGGGGCAAACTGTTTTGTACAGGGTTCCCATTGGAATTTCTGGAAAGTCATGGAATTTTGAAAACTCTGTTCCGATCAAAGAAAGTCAAGGGATTTAAACAATTCTTGGAATAAGTCATGGATTTTTGTCTACCTAAATATAAAAGAATCATTATTTGTCAAATATTTTTGCTTCCCCCTCAGAACAAAATCGAATGATTAACTTTAATAAGACCTTTGAAGTGCTTTTAAAAATTTGTTCAAGAAAAAAAAAAGGTCATGTTACGTTTATGTAGGTCCTGGAAATTCAGTATTTTAGTCATGAAAAGTCATGGAAAAGTCAGGGGATTTTACATTTTACACAGTGTGGGAACCCTGATTTTGAATTTGTCTTAATTAGCCAAATTAGGCAAATTTCAAACTAATTTAAAGGGCCAAAACATTGTGAATTCAAGCTTGCACCAAACTGACTTTTCTTTTTTTTTTTCTTTTTGCAGAGAGGGATATAAGTATCTGATGAGCTGGTTCTGATTCTCCAGAGCCCTGCTGATACAACAAGCCAACCTTCAACACCTGACTGCTGGTTATTAGAGCAGAAGGGCAGCACATCTGTTGGAGGCTGGGATTAAAAGGCAAGTGATTAAAAAAAAAAAAAAAAAACAAAAAAAAACAACACACACACACA
>OMLF01001173.1:4302-24831 GCA_900302615.1 Holocentrus rufus | reverse complement strand
CCATATCCATGGCTCTCAATCACAGGCCACTGCTGAAGCTTCATCATTTAGTGCGATTACAAACAGTATGCACCTCGGAGGAACTTTGGCACACTTGGAGAATGGGATCTTTGTCTCAAAACGGTGATCTATTAAATGTGGAAAGACTCTCTTCATTGGCAATCTTTGTGCACTTTGGCCATTGCAGCCACTTTGCATTTCAGGAGCGAGCCAAAGTCCTGACATCTGCGAGTGACTGAGGAGTGTTGGGAGACCCCGGGTAAGCCATCATTTGTCAGACAGAGCCGGGGGATGAGAGGAAGAGAGAGAGAGAGAGAGAACGAGAGTGACAAAAGCAGAGGCAGATCCGTCGTTGGGAGCAGCACACGTTTCTGTCGCGGAAAACGCCGAGCTTTTCTTTGTCTTTTATTAACTGAATCGCAAAGCCCATGATTAATTCACAAACAGTGAAGAGAAATGATTGCTATTATCGCTGCCGCAGTTCTACAGAAAATTCATTAAAAGTAATGGATGTTAATACCTCCGGGATAAGACGGGATAAAAACCTCTGAAATGGCTGACAAGCGTGTGAAAATAATGACGTGGGCAACGGGCTTGTTAAACAAAATATGCAGAAACTTTCCTGATCTTTGATCAGTTTGAACAGTGAATGCAAATTTGGCAGGCATCGTTTTTTTTTTTTTTTTTCCATCTCTGTTTTCATAAGTGTTCCCAAAACATCGCCTTTATCTCTCAGGATACAACAAACACTGCAGGCCTACTAATTGAAAAAAAAAGACCGTAAAGCCAAGTTTGATGGACATGAATAGAGAATATATACGCAATCAAAAAATAACTGAGGGTAAACTACACACTTGGCTCCATTTATGAGCCACTGAGAGCCAAGAGCATGCAGGTTTTCATTTGAACCAAACATGACATCAACTGATGTTACTTATTATAGTAAAACGGGTTGGTTTGCTGTTCAGATGGAATGAAAACCTGCACATTCACAGCACATGGTTGGACACCACTACTGAAGAGGATTAGAGGATATTGTGTGATATAAATCACATATGCATGGGACCAGGATTTTGGGAGACTTATGAATAGCCCTTAGTGCATTTAAATCTAAAAGCAATACTGAGTGTAGGTAGGCCTGTCACAATTATTATATAATCATGTAATCGCAATTATTTAAGCTGACCGTGATCATTTACCATAATAGTTAGGTTCCTTGATCGTGTTTCTATCCAAAACGTCAAGCCAATGTTGGAAATGTCACAACAAAAAGAAAACAAATCAGGTGCGTTTCCATCAGTCAGGCATAAGATTTTTTTTTCTCTCTCTTTCTGTCCATATGGAATCATTAAAAATCAGACCAATGCTCTCTCATGCGAGCACATGGATGGCAACATGGTTTTCCCGCTGCAGATGAAGTTTTCAAAGTAAAATCGAGTGTCCTCAGCGTGATCAGCATTGTGTTGAAACCCTCCTCGGCTACGTTTGGCAGCGTGCGCTGTCGTTTCAGGACAAGCTATTCAAAATAAATCTATGCAGCAGGAGGAACACACGTGCACCCGAACGTTTTGAACCGGCAGATCTTTTTCCAAGGACACATTATTTCAGGGAGCATCATTTTACACAGCAGGTGTTGAAATCACTGACATGGATTTCGTCGCAAAGCCAGAAGCAACGGCACAACTTTGGGTATATTATGGCACTATATCAAACAAAACAGGAGGGTCTGATAGTTTGGAGGTGGCAATTTGTAGGAGTTGCGATAAAAAAGGTCGTATGTGTGAGCTTATACTATAATAGTGGTATAAAATGAGCCAAAAAAGGAAGCTAATTGCAATTATTTGTACGACTATTAATGGTCAGCTAAAAATTCATGATCGTGACAGGCTCAGTGTGTGGCAGTAAATTAAGGCAGCTCCTAATGTAGATTTTCCAACCATACAATACAATAATGGCAACATGATCCCATCCCCCAAACCAGCCCACAGCAGTGCTGCTCCACACTGAGGCTGCAGCCCACTCATTCTAAAGATATCACACATAGACACCAGCTCCACAGCGCTTATTCATACACACAGCACACACACACACACACACACACGTGCTCACTCACACATACATGGTCCAGGAGGGGTTTTGTCATAACCACCTCGCCTTTGATGGGTGAGTAGACATGAAAATACAAATCAGTGCCCACTCTACATGTAGAGATGTCCTTCCACTGCATCCCTTTTCACTGAGAACTTTTTTTTTTTTACTGCCTTGGAGACAGAATCAGGCGCAGAGCGTGAGGAATTTAGGACGCCTCAACAGATTTAATGTAACATTATACAGCCCACTAAAATGAGCTAAAATTTGCAAGAAGCAAATTTTAGCTCATGGATGGGGGCCGTCCTGAGGCTTTGTTAGCGTGGGCCAATCAAATACTCACAGTCAGGTAACGAGCATCCAGCTCCACCTTCTTCTCCAGCTCAGAAAGCAGCTCATTATGAAAGGATTTCAACTGGGGAGAAAACAACAACAAAACAGTTAATCAGTCGTGTCATTAGGGAGCTGAGTAAAACCAGGATACAGACAATAAACCCATAAGCCATTAAACACAGGTATGTATTTGCCTACATGTACTACAGATTAACTGATGTGTCAGCAACATAGAGCTGGCCTCTGCCGCCTCTCTCAGCTCTCAGATCACTGTCATAATTACTGATTCACTGCTACCTAATGTGATATTAAACCATTAAATTGTGATACAACATGCCTGAGGCTTAAGGCTACAAAAATCACGATCAAATTGTAAACCTTTGCACTGGAAACGCTTTTATGATGATGCCTTTTACTGTTCTTTGTACCTAATGTTTATATTCCCTCCGGGTCCTTGTTTTATTTTCAATTTATTCTATATTGCCACTGAAGGGCAAAAGTCTTACATTTCCAAAATGTTGACTTTCCAAAAACTGGATGACAGCGCATTTTTAACACTGTTCCAAAGGTTTTGAAAGGCGTTTCATAAGGCCAAGGAGTCAGAGAATTTTCTCAGCCCACAGAGGAGCACGCAGTCCTTCAACTCAAGTGGAAAAATGAGAATCACCAAAACTGGAAGGGTTTTTGCATGACAATATCAATATATCATGGAACAATTTGTGTTGATTCAACGTTTAAAGAGGTCTAAATGGCTATAGACATCTAGGCTAAAACTATACAGGGTTTAAAAGTGAAGGTTTCACCATCTTATGTCTTCTCAGATATATAACAAAAAGAATAAAGTGCTAGCTTGTACATAATGAACTTCTTTGCTGCATATTTTTGATATTAACAGCTGTTTATGCATTACTTATGTGATAATGTTGTTATTGCTTGCTTTAAAACTGGTTGCACAGCAGGATGTTCTATGTTTAAGGGAAGTTCAATTCAAGTTAGTGCAATATAAGTGCAGTTTACTATTTTAATCATCAATATTACGTTATACATCACTGAACGACCTTGTGCACAGTAAGTTGCATGCAGTAGAGTGCTGCAATATACTGATTGTAAAACTGCAGAGCTAAAATACTTCGAGTTTAGAATACCAACCATCTCTTCTAGCTGCACTTGGATCTGTCTGTGGACCTCAGCCATCTGGAACAGCACATCCCCTGCACACAGAGAGAGAGAGGGAGGGAGGGAGACATGGAGGAAAAACATGAACAGCAATGAACAACACAAGCATCCCTAGAGCAGAGAAAGAGTGCAGAAAGACAGGAGAAGAAGAAAAAAAAAAACAAGAATGTAAGACAAGGAAAACAAAGAGAGAGACAGATGAGAGGAAGACAAATAACGGCAGACGGAAAGGAAAAGAGGCAGACGTAGAGGAGGGGACACCCCAGCGTGCAGAGCCCATGCAGCAACACAAAACAAACATATAGGACAAGTGAGCGTTAACTAGGACAGTGGACGTGATGGAACTTTGTTCTCGGTACATCAAGAAACACCGAAAACAGACAGTATGAAACAATAACAAGTAATGACAAGAAAGAAGAAAAGGAAAAGCAAATGAGGTAAAACAGAAAACAAGCCGAGGGAGACAAAGTGCTTCAAAATGGGCATACAGTCCAAGTGATTGCTGGGGAAATTAAACACTGATTCTTCAAGCTTGTGAGCGCTGATGTCGTGTGGAGATCAAACGTTATTGCCTCTCTTTCTTTGATTAGTCTCAACATCAGGCAATGTGACTATCTGGGGGTAAAAAAGAATAAATAAAAAATAAAAAAAATCAAAGAAAGTGTGAAGCCTCCACACAGAAAAGAGTCGAAAAGGAGATAACCAAGAGGGAGGAGGAGGTCATAAGGAGGGCCATGCAGCTAGTGAGAGTGTGTGGTTTTTTTTCATATACCTACATGCTGCCTCTTCTGAATATGCAGTGCATTGTCGAGAAAAGGAACACAAAGAGCGAGGTTGAGCAAAAGGACACATACATAAAGAGCGACCTGGTGGAGAGACAGTGTGAGACCTACAGAGAAATGAGACACACAGATATCGCTGACCAAAAGCCCAAAGGTCCAAAGCCCCTTAGGTCTAATATATTACAGATGACTGATATTTACCTGCTGCCAAATGAAAGCATATGCTGTCAATGCCTGAATTTGACTGCAATTATCTGTTCAAGAAATGTTTTTACCCACAAAACCAGAATTATATTGGTAAAATGTATTGTTTGAGCGTGCACCTCTTTTAGAGCCTGATTATAACAGGCTATGCAACTTCAAATGTAGAAGAACGAAAAAAAAATGATAACCTCAATAAATGTTAGACAGGTGATCCATCATATAAATACAAACATGTTGCATCATTGTAACAGATGAATGACTTGTGGTCTATTAACAGCATCCTGAAAATAATTACCTACAGTAAAGCAGCATATTTCACTTTTTTCTTTTGAAATCTGACCCCTGTTTCAAAAAAGCTTGGCGGGTTGAAACCAGAGCGACCTGAAGACGGTTCAGTGAAAACCTCCATGCAAGTCTTTCTGACTAAAGGGCTTTGGCGTAGTCTCCGTTAGTCTCATTAGAGAGAGTGTGCGTACAAATGCACATCGCTGCACACAGACGACACTGAAGCGAGCGCGACAGTTCTGACTTGGACTGCTCAGAGGAGCACAAAGGGACACAAACAAAGCAGGCGGCGGCTCCAGACCCGGACACAGAAGACACAAACAATAAGGAATTCATCGTCTGAGAAATACAAAGAACGCTAAGAGCATCAGTGACAAACTGTGTGTGTCAATGATAGATTACTGTGAGACTGATGTTGACGTTGTATTAGAGAAGTCAAAAGAAATTAATGCCTTAAGGGCAACACAAGCCCAGTCCAATCAACTCTGTGAACCTTGTTAGCAGCCTCATATCTCCCCCTTCTTGCAGATTCTATTATCTATACTGGAGGACTAATAGACAGAGACTTCAATTATTAACTTCATTTTTTACTGTGTGAGCATGATGTGGAGCAAAACCCAAGTATGACAGGGACAGGAAACGAACAAATGCAATTGCTTATTAAAATGGTTTTCTTGCTATCATGATTGGATAAATAAATAAATAAATAAATAAATAAATAAATAAAAACATCATGAAACAGCAAGAATCTGAGGTCCTCTCGATGCAGAGAGAGGCCTGTCGGTGGATTTCTCTTGAGTCAAGTGATCAGCTTTGCTGGGCACTAAAAGCTTCTCTCACACATGAAGAGTGGAGCCGTCCAATCAGAGCACGATCTCAGCTTTTTATTCCTCCCGCCCCCGATTGATTGACTCTTCAACTGCGCCTGTTATCCGCCACTAGCCTCAACACTCGCCTCAACTAAAACTCCATTTCATTACAGTTATTGACTTTTAGGAACTCTCTAATCTGGGTGGATGATGAAGATCGTACTCCAGAATCATTCCAAATAAAATGAGTTTAGCGTTTTTAAATGAGTTTACCATTCCTTTAATAAGAGGAAGTGATTCTTCTCAATCCAGGGCAATTAGTGCCCCTCAAACGCCTCATGGCCTAACCCCTGTGCGGCCGAGAAGCCCGGGTCTCTTGCCTGTGTGTAACCTGCTGATCTTGTACCTCAGAGGAGCAGAGAAGCAGGCCAAAGCATCCTGTCAGCTCCCAGCAGGACTGCTAAGCCGATTACAGATACTCATCCCTGATCACTGCTCCTCAGGCTTAGAAACCTCGGCATTCTGTTGGCGGCTTCAAATGGCTGGATCAATTAACAAATGAGCAGCCATCACAGTGCCATAAAACACACTTGCGCGGAAACACACACACACTTTCAAACAGGGTGATAAATTTGGCAGCAGGGCATGAGATTTACAAAAAGCCAGAAAGGTAAAGAGTGAATGGATCTGGAAAGAGATTTCATCTTCTTCTATCTATCTGCATTTCTGTTTCTGAACAGCCTGAGATGCCACAGCAAAGGACTCTGCCATACTGCCAACTCTTTGGAAATGCAAATAGTTGCCATGGCAACTTCGGTATCGTATCAAACAACAACAACAACAACAACAACAGAAAATTGGACTGTAACCTTCAGGGGCTGGGAACGACGGAGAATTCAATCAAGAATCAATATGAGGCATTATGTGGAAAATTGGAGCGAGCTGTGCGACGGCGTTGTTTCAGACACCAAACGCTGTCAGGCAAGCGGCAACCTGCGAGGCTCGGAGCTGCCAGCGTGACGAGGATATCCGCATACCAGCTAAAAGCAGAACAGACACATGACAGACAGGCTGATAGGTGCAAAGCACACACACATGCACACACACTCTCTTGTGTTTTGATACGAGAGCGTTGTACTATTTCCTTATTCCTGACTTGCATGCCTGTTAGAAACTATTAGAAACATGTAACTTTGTAACAAAAGAAAAAACAATGTTGCTTTCCCTGCTTCTCTATCTTTAACATTTGGACCCAACAAGACAAACGCAGCGCAGAGTACTACACCCTCCCACCTCAACCCACATTAAATCTATATTGAAAGTTTTATCATTACTGTATCAATATTTCCCATCTCATCACAACCCCCGCTCCGTGTCTCTGGCTGAGGCAAAACAATAGCGCTCTTTGTGAGGAGGTGAGCCGAAGATGATCTGCACCTGCAGCTCCCGCAACAAGCAGCCACACGCCTGTTCGCTAAAACTACTGAGTCAGAGACGGAAACACGGATACAGGACTTCAGTACGTGTGAACAAACTGTCCCCTGAAGTATGACATCAGCTTGTGTAGCTGTATTGACTGCTTGTGTAACAACAGCAATGATAACGCCCACACAGGTAGAAGAAGAGACGGCCAATGAAAAGATGTGGGCTGGAGTACAAAGGGGGGAGAAAAAAGCAAAAAAAAGCAAAAGCAAAAACAAAAACAAAAACGTAAAGTTTTTGCAGAGTTGAAGTCAGAGAATAAGAGAGACAGGAAGAGAGAGAGAGAGAGAAAGATAGAGCGAGAGAATGGAGGTGGATGGAGAGACACTGAATCACTGGTGAAGGTCAAGCCAGATTCACTATGGGTTGTCATGGAAGCAGGATAATGCTAGGGTCGTTGCTATGGGAGAAGTTGCAAGATGAGGGGCAGCTGCTGAAAAGCAGTGTGGAGTTACAAAACACTGCCGAAAGAACTCCTCCCTCACTGTCAGCGAGCATTACATCAGCATCTACAGTATTGCACTGGGGAGGAAAATGGACTGGGTCCCACTGGGGGAGTGTGTGTACACATGTCTGTGAGTGTGTGTACGTAATGTGTGTGACTAAGAGAGCACCGATGTTAATACCTGCCCACCTGGCATCCTTTTACTCAAGTCACAGGGGAAACAAACATGGGCAAAGATAATGGGGCAGCGGATAATGTGTGAAATGTAGATAATAGCCCGGAGCCTGGGTGGCCATGTTTGTTTGTGTGCACTAATGTGTGTGTTTGCTCGAGTAAGTGCATTCATTATACAACCACGACAACTAAACAGAATTAATCTTCAAGACATGGGAGTTCACGCTCTTGAAGACCCTTTCTCACGCACACACACTCACTCCCTTTCTCACACTCATCGAAACAAACTCGTTTTCTGTGTCAACCAAATTTGAGCTCTTTGTCCACACCGGTCACTCATGTAGCCTCTCGCAGGAGAACACTGTTGATATGCTACGAAACACGGCTAAAATTGGAG
Source organism: Holocentrus rufus (assembly GCA_900302615.1). Taxonomy (NCBI): domain Eukaryota; kingdom Metazoa; phylum Chordata; class Actinopteri; order Holocentriformes; family Holocentridae; genus Holocentrus; species Holocentrus rufus. Next base: position 16,656 of record OMLF01001173.1, on the reverse strand, counting down.
GTTCAGTTTGTGTATGCAGCTGTGAAAACTCACAAACACACACACGCGCGCGCACGCACAGTTGTGCACTGCAGCTGCTCAACCTACTAACCTAATACGAGTTTGTCCTGCAATGGTGTCATCCTATGATGCATTTAGGCCATGCTGTAGACTTAATGGGAGAAACCCAAGACTTTCCTCAGACAAAAACTGGGCCGAACAGCATTTGAAAATAATCTTCAAATTTGTTTTATCCCGCTGGGAAGACGGAATGGGCGGGATTTACTTCATTAAGGCGATTCAGATCAGTCTCAGCTGGGTTGTCAATCATTGTCTAGTAGGTACAGTTCTTCTTCACACTCACTGGCATGTGACTGTCAATGTTCAAGTGGACAGGACCTTGAACATATGAGAAAAATACTGTCTTGTTTACGGCCCAGAGGTATGCATTTGAAATGAGTCTTCAAATTATTCTGGGATTTATTATATAAACTGTATCGGCTGTTTTAAAAGCCCTCACAAGTCTCTACAGTTTGATGTAGACTTTACAGCTAAAAGCAGTACAGACTTATAAGGGTACTTAAAGGAGTATATTTTCAAAAAAGTAAAATGAAAAAAATAAAAAAACACAGTAAAAGCCTGCAAAATCGGCTGCGTGGCCGTGACATAAAACTTGCAGAGAGAAACTTTACATTACAAAACTTCCTTTTGATGCCAAGTCTTCTTTTTCTTGTCTCTGACAATATAAGCGACAGAATTACTAGACTTGGATTTGATAAAGAGAGGGAAAAAAAAGATGAGGTGGCTGAGAGATAATGGTGAGGAGCACAAAAGAAAAAGACTGAGAGCAAGAACACAGCGACTCTGAGTGTACACTGACGTACGCTCTATGGTGCATGTGTGTGTGTTTGTGTGTTTAAAGATCTGAGGTGTTCTTACCTCTCCCCTACTTGCGTCAAAGCCAAAGAATCAAAGTGTGCAGCTCAAAGTTGGGAGAACTTAGCATGAATGAGAGACATATTGTATTAGGGAAAATACTAAGAGAGCAAGATCTAGCGAGGCAGCTTGGAGGGCAAATAACGCAGTGATGTCAAAAAACCCTGGAAAATAAAATAATAGCAAGTGATATCTATACAGAGAAGAGAGTGGTGTGAACTCATGCAATAGTCTCAGCTGCCCCAGAACTATTGTCCAGAAGGATCTGAATTCTGCACTTAGGTGGAGGCAATCAAAAGGGAAAAATAGCAGAGTCATAAAGCTACTTGTTAAGGAATGGAGAAGAGGCTGAGTGCAAATTTAAACTGGTGTTGTGTTTCGAGAGTGATTGCACACATTGATCCAGGTAGCTCAGGCAATAGAATAGCTGGGTCTCCACACACACACACACACACACACTGTGCATTCTGCATGCCTGAATATCTGCTAAGTCTGCTCAGCAAATTGAATAAAATAAAATGGAATAACATTCCAAAATTGCATGAAGAAATTTCCTAAAGAAATTTCAAACAGCTTCCCTAAACATTATTCCTGCTGAGGAGAGTTGGTCTCCAAATGATGCATGCAATGTTGATTTGGACAGATTAAGCTTTAGTCTTTTCAATGCATTTTAGTTTTATTCACATTTTAATCATCAGAATTTTCTTAGTTTTAGTCGACAAAAACTACAGTAGTTGCATCTGGTGAAACTATGATGGTTCAGTCAATGAAAACTCAGTTTTAGTCTTTTCATGGTCTCTCTGTGATTTATTATTTAATATATTTGTTAGTGACCTTTAAACATAGATTCTGCTACCTTCCTCATTATAGCTTCTATATAACTAACTTAGCTTTTATTCTATTGTTTGTCCATATGTCGGTTATTTTTCCCCTCTCAAAAGCGGGCTGCAGCACAGACATAATTTGCAGATACGATTAGGTAATTAAGTAATGCTCAGCTAATTTTAGTTATACACGTCTTCTGCTTAGAGCAGCAAGGCGCACCTTGCAAACTAATGACTGGATCCCTTCAAAAATGAGGTCAGCAGTTCTATTTTCATTCAGCCAATTCTGGTACTTTAACTTGTTGACGAAAATTTCATCATCCCTTGTCATATTTTTGTCAACAAGCTGTTCACGTTCTATCTCATTGTTGTCCTGGATAAAGTCAAATACTAATATAATAATATAGTTTTAATCAATGAAATAAACACCGAATGCATGACAAACAACCTTTTTTTATGTTCATACTAAGCTTTACCATAAGCATCTCATTGTCTTGTGTTTTCTTATTACGTATGCTATATTTTCAAAATCCAATTGGGTCATTGCAGTTGGCTCAGCTGATGGGTCTTGGCTTCCTGTGCCTTCTGTGAGCTGGTTGGAACAACAAACAGTCTCGTTCTCTCTCCTCCTCCAGGGAATGCTCCCTCCCTGGAACAGAGCATTCTCACATGGGCCCCCTTCACTAGTGTTTCGTCGACTGGCCCATGACACCTGGGAGGGCTTGACAGCAGGAACAGAGTCCTGTAACGACCCCCTCGGCCACATAACTCCGTCCACCACACAACTCCGTGCCGTCTTTTTGTGCCAGCTTGGCTCTGCTGCCCCTCGTTCGTCTTGATCCCAAGCCACCGGGATTCTGTATCCCGCTGTCTGCTTGCTGATGTTGGCTACCAACCTCTTTCGAGCTAGCTCTTCAGCAACAGCAGGGGTTCAACAGGGGTTTTCTGCCAATCCCCACGTGGGGAGGTTTGTGAGGGCACAACATCATAGACAGAGCAAAACACAAACTTGCTTCGGCGACTTTCCATGTTTCACATATCTTTCCAGTTCAGTGCCCTCTCTCACACACTGTCCTTACATGTCCAGCTGCCCTATTTTTTCTACAGCTACAGCTCTGGCATTCCTATCCTCTTGCTTCCCCTTTCAGACCTCCCTCTGCGCTGTACCACGGCATTCTTTTGGGTTTACTTGTTCTAAGTTTGTCCTGGTGATACAACTTAAGTCAGGCCTACCTTGGTTCACAGTCCACAAATCAAGCTTTCTGTAACCAATCTGTAGCCAAACCTCTGCACGCCTTCAAACTGACTGATGACTTGTGGCCTGCTCTTACACGGATGCCTGTCTGAACTCTGTCGTCTATGCTTTGCTATCGCACAACATAAGGAACTCCATAACAGACAAGAAGCATGAAAAAGTTCCACCAAATCTTCCAAAAATCTATTTGCCTTCAGGGGCTGACCCTGCAGCAGCTTCTGGGATTTTCCAGGAACATAGAAGGTTTTGCGTGTTATTTCTACCAGCTTCACTGGTATTGTCCTAAAGACATAAGATAGGTTGAGCCAAAAGACCACCGCGTCATCTTGGCTTGCATCCTAATTTATCTTTGAGATGATGCTGATGTGCTTCAGACAGCAAAGCATCCAACAAGATTGTCAGCCTCTTTGCCAGGATTCCAAAGAACATTTTCGTCTCCGTATTTTGAGGCAGGATGGTTTGCAATTCCTTTATGCCTGTGGAGTTTTCTTCTTTTAGGATGAAACAACCAGTCAGATGACAGCGAGATGGTTCTCCCTCTGTGCCACCTTCAGCAGGTTCCACGGTTGCCTCCTCAGCCTCTCACAGTATTTGTATGCCTTGTACAAAATCCCATCGGGCCCTGGAGCAGATATTCCTCTGGTAGGGTGACCATGCGTCCTGCTTTATGTTGCATGGCACAGCCTTTTGATCCGTTGTCTTGCATCCCACATATTGGGATGATGTCCCACATTTTGATTGGCACTATCATTGCAGAACACACAGCTAGCATTATTTAATTTCACCATGGCCACTTATTGTCCTTATATAAACTCATTGTATTTGAAGAATAGAAATTCAGAAAACAGTATATCCAGGGTTTCCCATTAATGTATGAAAATGTGGCAGCCCACCACAGTTTCACCTTGCCCTGCCACACTTTCATGTCACAACCCCGCACCCCCCTATTTTGTCTAACTCAAATAGCCACCTAAATCAAAAGCAAAACAGACACAGTCAGTGTAAGGGTCCAGATGCCAGTGTGGTAACCATGGAGACTGCATTTTTAGTGCAGTGTACTTTATTGGCTGTTCGGCAACAACAGCGATGATACAGGTCTGAGATTTTTTGTGTTAGTGTTTGTAACAAAAATAGTAAATAGGCAGATTGTGAAATGTGACCAACGTATGGGAGAAAATCAGGAGAAATGACACTCCTGTAGGAGGCAAGTATGGCTTCAGTCAACCCACAGTGAGATTCATTTTGTAAAAGCAGACCCTCACCAGATGTATGAGGTAGTTGGCCAGATCTGAGGCCAGACCTATGGACCTCTGCTGCACCTGCAGCCTCAAGCTATGATGGGTACTACTAAAAATAACAGAATGGACTGTGCTCATTTTGTCTGTCATAAAGCAAAAGAGGTGGTCTATAACTTGATACACTACCAAATCAACTAAAGGGCAAAGCACAGAGTTGTATATGAGCCAAGTGGAAGAATACGAATATTTCTTGTTGAGTTTGACAGGCATTATACAGAATTTTAAGCTACCTCTCAGCACTGGTAACATAAAATGGAATAAGTCCAACATCGCCCCACAAAAACTTACTGTTTCTCTCACATTCAAACTATTTGCATCTGGTCATCTTTTCCCCTGGACTTCCTGAGGAATTCATCAAACTTAAACTATGCCGGCTATATTCTGCCATCTCTGGTTTGTCTGGTTTCAAGAACCGTCCTTCCATATCCTTTCCTTCCTCTTATCTGGGGTCGCTGTGAACTCCACAAAAGTACTCCACCTCTTTTTCAATGCTGTCAGTTCTCCTGATATTTGATCCCAAAGGAGTTCTGATGAAATTCACCCTCTTTTTCTCGCCTGCGCCGATCCCTTTGGTGTCTCTTACAGGAAAAATCCATCCTAAAACACATTAACACTCTTTAAAAACAGGAAGTGGCAAATTGCCTCATATCTTTTGTGCCGTTTTGTTGTTTTAAAGTGAAATTTTGTTTTTCTCTTGGTAAACTCACCAAATGTGATGCACACAGAGAGCAGCTGCAGCGCGCGACAGCGCAGCAACCGTGAGCTTAATGGAGCTTAATGGGAGAAAGAAGTGTGCTCTCTTCTATTCTGGGTTTCTCCCTGTATGTTTAACATTACTGCAAATCAGAGAAGCTAGGAAGAGGCCCGTGCTGTTTTATTTTTATGGGTTGACACTGAAACCTGACTGCTATTTCTGTGGATTGTTGAATTGTTTTTCCTATTAAATACTGTTGTAGCTGTGCTGAGAATACTCTGTACTGACATCACCGGGTCCACTCTCCGCTAGTTAGCCATGGGATAACACAAAAATACAAAAAAACAACAAAACATCTATCCCTATCCCATCTATTTAGGGTGGATCTGTCCCGCAGGTTGTCACGGACCTCTGCGAGGACTGGTTTATCTTCCTGTCTTGCTTGGTGAAAGGTGTCCAGACTTCTCTCACCAGACTGCGTGTTAGACTTTACTGCTGGGTACCTCAACATTGACTGATGTATCTTGAGAGCTCTCTTGTTGCAGATATTCCCACATCTGCAGAGTCTGGATATATTGTGTGGCTGCTGCATTGTTAGGCTAATTGCATGTCACGATGGATGTTCATAACAATGGTCTGTCATGTGGGTCCATCATTCTTCCCCATTCTCGCTCAACCTTGAGGATATTTTCTGTTATATCTTCCTATAATGATTGAAATTTAAATGTGTGCACTCAGTAGAATGCAGATCTCTGCCAGGCGTGTGGTGGGACACAACGTCTATATAAAGTAGATAGATGTTATTGCTTTGTGCCACAACTCATCGAGAGGGTGAGAGTAGTTTTTCATGATGGCTTTGATCTTGTCCCTCATCCAAAGATCCGACAACATTAAGTAAATTAGTTCACTGACATATGAAACAGCGACGGCTGCTTTACACTTCATTTTTTACAGTCATGAAGCATCAGGCTCTTTAACCTATTTTAAGCCCTGCTTTTTGACAGATTACAATAGCTTTTTTTACAGTATTGTTCTCCCATGTGTCTGCTCTGCGACCTGTGACTTTCTTTATCAGCAATTTGTTTTATAAAATCGTCCAGCAGCGATGGAGCAAGCTAGACAATGAATGGAGTGAGGGAGTGATGTAAAGAACCAGTCGTATGTGAAGAGAGACAAAGAGAGAGAGCTGAGGTTCTTCACCATACAGTCACAACTGTGATCAAAAAGAATGAGGCTGAAAGGCCCAGTACTACAAGATTAGCCGTGGACAGACACACGCACAGATACACAGTCATACCCGACCACACTCATGATCTCCTGGCAGAGATAATTAAAAAGTAATATCAATATTATGAGGCCATCATACTGTGTGTGTATTAATATCAACAAAGAAAGACCCTGCAAGCACCTTTGTACATTTGTGCTCAGTACCATATTTTCTCTTAGTCTCTCTCCCTCTCTCTCACACACTACAGAAACACCATCTGATTTCCTCAGAAGCTCGCTCTTTCCTTCCTAACAGCCTCTGAAACACACACATACCAAACTGTGGGATTTGAATAAACCACCGTCCCAAAACAGCCAATACACAGATTTACAAGTTGGACCCTTTCACATTTAGCATACCAGTGTTTATGTGGTTTAAGTTGTTGTGCTAGCCTATCATGATACAAAGGATGGCATGTAAATACATCAGCTATGTGTCAGTGTGTGTTTTTCTCTGTGTGTAAGTGTGTGTGTGTGTGTGTGTAAAGAAAGCGCTGCCATCTGTGTCCATCCCAGTGCTTTCTAGCCTCACCTTCAGCGCATACCAAACTGGGAACAAATGAAGGGCACTGTGAATGTGTGTGAGAATCAGCTGAAGAGTGTGTGGGCCACTGGACTCCCGTCATGCAGTGCGTGTCTCAGAAATAGAGCAGGAAAAGGCAGAGACTCCTGGGATGGTGGCGCAGAGCTAAGAAAAGAGCTCCTCTGCTCCCATTTAAACAGGGCCAGGTGTTGGAGGAGGAGAGAGGTAGGCCAGACTAAAGACAGAGAAAGAGAGGGAGAGAGAGAGAGAGAGAGAGAGAGAGAGGGAGAGAGGGGGGAAGACAGAGGCAAACAGCTGTGTACATACTGTATTACTTGTGGGTGCTCATTCAAACAAGGTCTGCCAGAATTAACGCTTCACCCACCATTGCCAACCCCTCTTCTCCAACACAGACATGCCATTTTGCCTCTTAGATGGCATCCATTTACCAGCAGCAATTTAACGCTTATGTCCCAGATCCATTAACCTAAAAAAGACAATTATGAGACATCAGTTTGCAGCCTCATTTTCCCTGTGTGATCCTCTTTTTCTCAGGTAATTACTAAGAGGAATATGACATGTTTTTCATGGGCCCTCTCTCCAACCATTACCGCACCCTGAGCAATCTGTTAGCCGATTACAGTTTAATATGGCCTCTTCTTTATTCTATTACATCTGATTTCCCTAAGGAGAGATGTCTTTGTGCTGAATCATATATGTGCGTTATTACAATGTGGCAGTTAACAAGGTTACAGAAACTGATAAGAAAGTAGAAAGATACTTGATGGCCACTGGCGCAATAACACTTCACATATCTCTCCTGATCCTCCAAAACAGACTATATTCATATGCAGAGTTGTTTTCTCCAGGGGATAGTTGGTTGTATGAGTTTTTAAACTTTTGATCATGGTTCCATGGAGCTAAGTGAAAACTTATTCTAAGCTGTCGACCCTACAAATCATTTCATGAATAGTCAAATATTAATATGGTAATATGGATATAAATTACAATTGTTTCATCTGGTCCTGAAGGTTCTGCATTTGTATTTTGGATAATCATGTAGCCCAATTAACATAATAATCATGTACTGTAGAGTGGCTGTATTATTTATGTATTGTAATCATGATAGTTATATTATGATAATGTGCGATGGGCCCACAGAGAGGCGCACCTTCAGCATGACTCTATTATGTGTAAGGAATTTAGCTCAGATGTTTGTTTTATGAAAAGAGAGGGGAATTGATTGGTTATATTTCACTTAGACGGAATTAATTGTCTCGCGAGTTAATTCCTCTAAGAGTTGCTGCAATAGCCAAGAGAAGCTGCTTTTTCTTGTTGATCAGGCAAGGAAAGTTGTTCTGAATTGCAAAAATTCCTTTATTTATGATTATGTCTGAATAGACTTAAAATTCAAGGCAGGCAGATCTTAACCATTTAAGCGATCGATTTGCAAGCATAATAACCATTTGGACAACCGACGTGAGTTACATACACTTTATCACTAAAACTACTACTGGATTACACAACAGCAAGGTGTACAGGTATAATGAAAGACTATATTTACAGAGGCAAATAGACTGTCTACATAAGGAGAGGGAAATCGGATTGGATGGCTGGATTCTGGAATAAGAACAGAATGAAAAGCATGAAACTGCTAGGAAAGGGTACAGAGATTATAACAACTGGCCGACATGACTGGAGTCACCGTTACCTGAGCAGCAGCAAGTCAAATCATCTTTGCCGAAATGAAGAATTTTGATGAGGAATGAGCCAATTTAGTGAGGAAGTTAAAAGAAGCACTGGGAGCTTAAGCAGAGTGATCGGGTTGGATGAATACTTGCTTGCCCCGGGGGAAGTTTCTTGCTGATGTCTGAAGGTGGAAGCAGGATGGAAAATGAGAAGCAGGAGGCAGGAGGCAGGTCTGGACACAGGAGAGCCGGAGGAGCTGGATCAAGCGGAACAGACCCAACTCCCATTGGATGGAAGCGGCTGGAAGAGACTCTGTTGGTCGCTCTGCATTGTTGGCTCTCAGGGTGAACTCAATCGACAGATTTAAGGCTTGAGATGGACTACATCTCAAAGGCCTGAGGCTGAAGCGGGCCACAGTGGACCCAGCTGGACCCCAGTGAGCCAAGTGGGACACCTGATGCTGGAGACTGGAGACCATGTGCTATTCTCGGGTAACGGTTTTTATAATGACTTTTGGTGACCACCCCTGACGGGATGTCTTGGCCAATGGCATGAGGTCATGCTAATTTAAACCTCCTCAGCTGTTTGAACTCAAAATCTGATATTCCTTTGTATAAGAACAAGTATATATATTTTATAAGTTTAGTACACTAATCTTAATCTTATTTGACCATTAGAAAGTCTACAAACTAATATCAAACATGCCATTAACTTCCACACACAACAAAGTTAGTATTTGGGATATTCACTATTTAACAAACTATTTCGTACAATTAACCAGTGTGCGGCCTCTGCTGCTACACTTACATAGTTCAGCACTATGAAAAATGGAAAGTCTCTGTGAGAAGAAATAGGTTTGTTGTCTGATGTACATGACTCATCTTCTTTAGTCTGCTTCTTTGAAATATGCGTTATCAGGAGAGATCTCCAGATGCACTCTATGTGTGTGTGTGTGTGTGTGTGTGTGTGTGAGAGAGAGAGAGAGAACTGTCCTATTGGATGCTGATCTGCTGGGACGGGGCAAATGACCTTCTGATGAACCCAGTCAGTCCAGGCTGCTGGTTTTAGTTTGCTGCTCTGGTATTCTGCATTGTTTATTTTAAATGTGATATAAGGACCACAAGTAATTTGTGCCTGTCGGGTCCGGAGATAAAGAAGGAGTTAAAAGTGACCATTTGTTTAGCGCGGTCGAGGGGGACAGCATTCCTTGTTGACTCGCTAATAACAAAAGTGAGAACTGGCTTTGCAGATCAAAGGAGAAAGTTGCATCTTGTCTTGTCTGCTTGTCTTCTCTCAATACAACACGTAATCCCAGATATGTGAGACTCAAATTGCACTGCTGCCTGCCCCATTTTCTTGTTTGCAAGTAGTTTTTTTTCTTAATTGAAACGGGGGGAAGTGTACATACAGCAGAGAAGAGACTATTTAGCCAAATGGCAGAGAAGGAGCTTATATTATTGACAAACACTGAGGAAAGGAGAGGATAAAAAGCATTTTTATGTCTATCTATGTCAATCTCTATCTCTATGGAATATCTAGAATTCCTATCCAAAGTTTATCGTGTTGACTTTCACCCTAATCCTTTCCCTCTTGACTCCCCACAGTGAAACACTAGCCATGCAGCCGCAGCATGGCCGAACATGCCCAGCCTTGCACAGTGCAGCACTCAACTCTACTTCACAGGAGGACGCACACCAAAAAGAACGAGCTAACCAAATTGGTGAGTCATAAATAACAAGGCACTTAGTTTGGAATAACACAAACACAGAGAAGAAGAATAGCCCGTCGGTAAGGACGGTCATAAATACCTCCAGCCAAGCTAACACTATATTTCCTGTATTCCCCTAGAAGGACTGGAAAGCCACGGATGTCACAGGGGTAACGAGCGCTCAATCCTTTTTATATGACATAGGAAAGAGGGGATAAGGGAGGAGGAGGATGCCTTGAGAAAGGAGAGAGAGAAAAGAGGGAGGAGGAGCAGGTGTGTGTGTATGTGTGTGTGTGCGCGCGCGTGTGTGTGTGAGTGGGTGGGTGTCAGAGTGACAGGCGATGATTAGCCAAACCAGAGGAGGATGTGTGGGAGGGAGTGTGTGGGAGTAGTGGGGCTTGCTGGAGAGAGAGATTCAGTCTCTTTAGGTGGAGACATACACAAGTGGATTAATACAGCACACAAATAAACACATTTAAAATGGGGAAACACAGTCTGTGCACGGAAATTCACCCAGCCATCTAGATGCAATATGCATGAACACATGCACAGACGCACAATTCCTGAATTCCGGCGAGGAAACGTGACGACAACGTGCCTCACCGGAGTACTACATGTTGATTCATGGATCATATAAACCGCATCAGAGGACATTATTTCACAAGGCAATTTCATTCCCGGCTTTAGGCATAATGTTTATGTGTGTGAAACAGAGAGAGAGAGAAAGGAAGGGAGGGAGGAGGAAGAAAGAGATGGAGAGCAGCTGCCGACTCTCAGATGTGTAGGTGGGACCATTCGCAGCCCGTCTCATACTGAGCCCCCATGGCATTAACTGGCTTTAAAAGGGGTGCAATAACAAGTCAGACTCACACACGGACGTGCACAGAAAAACACACAGATTAGGCTAATATGTACATAAGCATTTAAGAGAGGCTTTAGCTAAATAAAAACAGTCACAATCCCCATCTTAGCAAGTCATTTAGCACAATCTGGAGTGGTGAGATCACATATTTTACACATAAAATGAAATAAATTCTCACTAGTTTTCAAGGCAAAACAACAAATCAAGTGTCATTTTTGGAGATGAAAGGTCATTTCTTGACTTGTTTTGAGATTTTAAAGCTCAAAACAACTTTCAGAAGACTTATTTGTTGTGGTTCATTTTTAAAAAACCTCAACGTGCTACGGTGACAATCCTACATCTAATCCATCCATATTCCGGCACGCTGAGGAAACCAGTTGTGTTTGGGCAATCTGCCAGCGCTCTCCCCGTCCCCCCGACACCTCTCTCCTCTCCGAGGCGTCCAACAGGAAGCGAGTTGTGCTCCGGGCTTCACCCCGACAACAGGGTTTCTGACAGGAGGTCGCGGCACTAACACAGACCTCAGGGCGGGGACGCTTCGCCGTGGCGGACAGGAGGCTGGAAATTAAATCGCACTGATCCATCCCCGGGGAATCATACCAGCAGAGGGAAAGGGTGGAGCCGGCACATTATAACAGAGGCTGGCAACGGATAACATGCACTAATATTTTTAGCTCAGTCACAACAACAACATGTTTTTGTAACCGATAACCGCGCTGAGCCATTCACTCTTTGGATCAGCTTGATGAATATAACATAAAATCATAAAAAAGGTAGCTATAAAAACAGAGGAGGATAAGTCTCTTGACCGGGGGGAGTGAGTCATTTCAAATATCAAGTTGAGTCTCTTTACAGGCTCTTCCTTCAGGCAGCGCTTCTGAAAAGTGGAATTGGCTTTCAGTTCCCTCATAGGCACTTGTGACAAAAGGGGTGGATAAAATGACATACTTCCACACACATACACACAATTTCGAAAATTGGCATTTTCAGTTCTCTCATACAAATGTGTAACAACAAGAGGGTGTCAATTCGCTCAACCAACAAGCACACACACAGTCACACACACACACACACGCACGCTCGCGCACACATTCAATTATGTCAACTCGAAGAAATTCTGACAGGCGGATCTTTAAAGTAAGATAAAAATCTCATTGGGTTCTTGCTGTGAGAGAGAGAGCCGCGGTGGTGTGCAGTGCAAGCCGAGATTAGATACTGTTCAAATCCAGCCGGATCACACACACTCATCTCTCGCTCTGCTCTCGCAAAAAGTTCGGATGACAGCGTGTGGCTGTCTGGATGGGCAAACCCCCCCCCCAC
>OMLF01001160.1:2054-18368 GCA_900302615.1 Holocentrus rufus | reverse complement strand
CCTGCTGCTGAAGACTTGCTGAAGACCTGCTGAAGACCTGCTGCTGAAGACCTGCTGAAGATCTACGGCTGCTGACCTACTGAAGACCTGCTGCTGAAGACCTGCTGAAGATCTGCAGCTGCTGACCTACTGAAGACCTGCTGAAGACCTGCTGAAGATCTGTTGAACACCTGCTGCTGAAGACCTGCTGAATGTTGAAGTGTTGCTCAGGAGGCCAGCAGAGTCTTCAGTCCTCAGTCATTTAGTTTCGTATTTAGTGTTTAAATCTTGTTTTCTTAAACTCATTTTTGTCTGTGGTAGAAATTTAAAACATAAAAACTACTGAGCAAAAATCTGTTTTTTTTTTATTTAAAAAATGTTTTACAGATTTGTCAAAATGATTCTCATGATTTACAAAGTTTTATGAAAACTAAATAAAATAAGAGAACCTTTGTGACAAACTAGTAGCATAATAGTAGTAAAATAGTATGAAAATAACGCCTGATATAGAAATGACTAGAAATGATCTCAGAAACTTCAAATGAATATAGTATTTATTAAATTAAATTAATAAATTAATTAATAAATATTAAACTTACATTTTAAGGATGTGATTTTCAAAAAAAAATTCTTTCTACCAATGAAGACATGAAAAATATGTGGTCAAAAATTTTGATTTGGGCATGGATAACCTCATGTCCTGACAGTTCTCACAGAAAGAAAATACTATTATTATTATTATTATTATTATTATTATTATTATTATTAATTGAATAACTGCCCACTGACTGAGAGCCGTAATGACTGTTTTACTGACTGTACAGGCAGTCAGCCCTGTGAACACAGAGGGCAGCAGCGCAGCTCAACAGCTCCCTCTAGTGGAAATAATACAGCAACACAACAACTCCTCTTTTCTCTCCTCATACACTACATGTATTTTTTCTCTCTGTCTGAAATGTTATTGCACTACACAGAACTCCATGTTAACAAGTTGTTCATTCTCAAATCTTGTTTTTCTTCCAACAAGGTCAAAAATCTGCCAGTGGGATGAAATAATCTTGTTAATGGAATTTTCTTGAATCAACTGTCATTTTCTGATCTGCCTTCTTCTGCCTTGTTTCAGAATATTTATACTTGTTCCCGGGAAAAATCCTCAAACAAGTGAAACTGCATTGGAAACAAGATAGACAAGAAACAGCTGGCAGATTTTTGACCTTGTTGGAATAAAAACAAGATTTAAACACTGAGGATGAAACTGAATGACTTGTTGACTTGGAGATTTCTGCAGTTTGTCACTTTAATATTTTATACAGGGACCTGTATGGGTTGCCAGCTTTGTGGATTTTGGTGTATTGAGGTCTGTTATTGTTCCTGATAGAGTGTGTATAGGTGGGGAATGAAGTGTGTGACATTTTTACGTGTTTTTTAATTGATTTGCTCTGTTGCAGTGTAAAATAATTGGCGTTGCAGTGAAAGTCTAAGTCTGCTCCTCTCTCTTCTCAGATATCAACATGGCAGGAGAGCCGAGGCCAAACAGACCCAAAGGCCTGAAGAGATCAGCAGCTTCCCTCTACAGGTACAGACCACCAGGCCGTTTTAAAAAAAACATTTGAACTGACTGATCGATCACCCCGTCAAGTCTTCAAGAGGGAAGACACTGGGAGCGTTTCCTGAGTCATGGACACAGATGCTCTCAGAGGCTGAGGGGCTGTAAAGCCAAGAAGGAAAGACAGCGCCATGACCACAAATATGTTACTGTTGCACACAAAAAAAAAAAATCCCAGGTCACGCCCTCGTGTGGGATTGGAGAGCTCACAGACTTTAATGGGAGAGGACTGAGGCATTAACAACACCTACGCCGCACAACAGCACCCTGGTGGAGGTGGAGGTGTTTTATGGCCGGCAGCAGCCCGGTGAAGGTGCAGGCTGATGTGTGTCGGTGTTTTTAATGTGTCGGCCCTCGCCAGTTAGAGGTTTTCTAATGTTCAAACCCACATGAGTGTTCAGGCTCAGGGGTTTTCGTGATAAGAGAACATATCTGTGGTTCCGATATTTCCTGCCTTTCTTTCCACTACAATTCTCTGGCTTGCAGCATTATGTTTCGAGGACATACGAAACCCTCCTGGAGTCTCTCTTCCTTGAAATTTGACAAACTGATAGTTTGAGTCATTCTGTGGTTGATGCTGACTGTTTGGTCAGGTTTCTCTCAAACCACAGCTACAGCAACCCTGTAAACCCTGCAGCTGTTTCTTTATTCATTTATTTTTTTCAATGTTTTCTTTAAAATTATGTCTTCACTTAAAGGTGGTAAACTTTCACAAAACTTTCCTTACCACTGAATCATAGTGTGTGTGTCTGTGTTTGGCTGGGGTTTGTCCTTTGATGGTCTAAGAGCTTTATCTGGGGTAAAACACAGAATACATAACATTTTGGTATGAAAAAGAAATATCAGCCCTAGCCTGCAAAAACCCACAAGGCTCAAACCCCTGGTGATGTTCTTTTTTCATACAAAACTTAAACCAATCTTCCCTCATTACTGACTCTGAGTCATCAGATAAACTGAAGTGCTCTTTAACTTGAACGATTCTGGTTTGTGCCAAAAATCAGAGCACAGCATCAGGCAAAAGTTTTGAAAAGTTAAATTATTTTGTTATATCTTTGTTATAATTAAAAGCAGGAGGGAAAAAAGTGCTGTTTGATCGAGGAAGAGAGAAGCCTGTCTTTTTCCGGTTTCTTTCAGACAAGTTTTCCTCTGTCATTTGATTGGCTGCTAGAAACTTTTTTTTTTTTTTGGTGAATTGTGATGATCTTAGAAATGAGAGTGAGGCAACAGTAAAAGATTATTACACAGTAGTTTTCTCCACAGAGCTGGAATTAGTTTCAAAGTACACCACGGTTCTTGTAATAATAACTTGTAAACAGAACACAGAACACATTAAAAGAGAACAGAACATAATATAACAGATGATAACACTGTACTGTGTAAAACAGAAAAATCAATTAGAACAATAGTGGGCAGACTTACCTGGACTATAATAGCACAGATGAGTTGAATGGTTCATGCATTTTTGCAGAAAATATCATTAGTGTTGTAGTTTCAATGGAGAATGTTTGTGTCCTTTTTTACTGAAAATAGCATCAGCTTTTATTACAGTTTGTATCCCACAGCCTGACTCCTGTTACACAGAATGTTATGAATATTATTTCCAACGCAAAATTTTCATGTCTTGTGGACTGAACAAGTAAAGTAAGTGAACAACTGTGCGTGCCTCAGAATGTCCTCTGTTAAATCAGATTTGGCCATTTAATACAATGATTTGACTTTATTTTATTTTTTTATTTTTTTTGGCATATTTTCTGGTAAGCAGAGGTGCATTGGCAGTTTTCAGTCTTGATTAACCGCGTTAGGAAGAATCGAAGCTTTTTTTTTTGCTTTTTTCATTGCTTTTCCACTCTGACCAGAATCAACTGTTCAGAAAACATGAAGGAACAGAAGGAATGTTGAGAATAGAAAAAGATTATTACAATAACTATTGTGAAGGCTTTCAAAACTTAAAAAAAAAAATCCAAAATGTCCCCACGAAACCCGTGAGTTGTGAGTGTCCCAGGGGCAAATTCATGCAATGATTTGGTTTCACAAACTTGTGATTTGTGCACATTCCTGTGGAAATGGCTCATTCTGGTGACTGGATGGATGGTGAGGCCTGAACATTTTCATCCGTGACCTTTGACCTACTTATTCTAGGTATCTTGGATTTTAAGCTTATTCTGCTGCATGAATTGTAACTCACTTTGCATCGGCCAAAATGCTTTTATAACTAGACAATCTTAGGGTTTCTTTCCCTCACCCTCACAGTTTGTATATTTTCTCTCTCTCTTTTTTTTTTGGCAGATTTCATCATTTGTATGTGCACATACACTAAATGGAAACCTCAAAAGCTTTCTCATGTGTTTATGCATTGCCTGGAAAAAGCATCGCAACGTGTTTTTTGAGTAACTATTTTGTCCTGTGTTTTTATTTTCTTCCTCCTAGTGGCTATGAGTTTGACTATGACTACTACAGAGAAGACTTCTATGACAGGTAAGAGGGTGGATCGATGAAAATATGTATAAACGGATGAATAGATGGATGAGGATGGGATGTCTCACATTTGCAGCATTCCCCTCCTGCTTACCATCAGTTGAACTGCGTGTGAGGATGTGACTCTTGGTTCCTGTGTCTGTCTTGTAGGAGTCGGTTAAGTTAATCTGTACACTATGGCAAAAGAACTTGTGCAATCGAAGTTGCCACAAAAACGTCCAGATTCACCCATATCCATGAAATATCTGTGGTGGTGTAGAGGAGATGAATGATGATTGGGCAGCGTGATGACACTTCATCCCCCACCAAGGACTGAGTCCTTTGGCGAATAATGTCACGCATCATTCTTCCAAGTTGCATCAAAGTCAGACCTGTGGTGTAGCACTGTCAGTCCATATCACATACAAAATTTATAGCAAGGAGAGATGGCCAACAGTAATGACTCTATGATGAAACTTTACATGATACCAGATGAAGGATTACGGCTGTCAAACCAATGTCAGTGATCAAAGAAGGTGATCTTTGCTTTTATCCTAAGAGAAAAAAAACACAGACCGGGTTTGTCCAATGGTATGATATGCTAAGACTTTGAAACATTTGTAGTAAGATGGTTGACTGTAGGAAGAATGTCTCTTTCCCAAAACCTCTTCTGACTCCTTTCAGAAAACATCCAGCTGGTTATAGAAGAGTTTACACTTTGAAAAAAGGGAACCCATGGAAGAGGAGTTGTGTCTATCATGTCATTCTGTATATTCTTACATTTACTGCTGCTGTTATTAAGAATGATTCGTAATGAGCGAGCAGATCAAAAGTTCAGCGTCTTGCTCAGAGACCACAGGCTGTTGGACACATTGGCTATTCTGTGTTTTGAACCTTCCTTTAACTATCAGGACTCCTTGCTATCACTGCTTGGGTATTTAGGTATAAGAGTCTGACTTTTTTAAACATAGTATAGGGTTTGCACAGAGAGTCAAGATGTTGAATCGCTGTTGGACTAAATGTTAGAATGGGAACGATTTGAGACATTCAAATGTGACGTGATCGATGGTACCAGACACAACAGGCACAACTTCCAAAATGTCAGAAATGGTTGTCCACCTGGGATTGTTGTGCATTACAGTGCACAACAATGGCTAATGGTTATAAACCAAGTGTACCACCAACAGTGCGAAAAAGTGTACAAAATTTCAGGAACACAAAACTTGTTGAACCTCAAAATACATGGACTGAAGCAGAAGACCAAGCAGAGTTCTACTGCTGTTAGTTAAGAGTAAGGAAACAAAGCTGAAGTCCACACTTGATCAAAGAAACTGGATGATTGAATAATGAAAAACTGATGCTGTGATCCAACAATTCCTGGTTTCTGTTACGACATGCAGGGTGGGACATTGGCGTAAACAGCAAGAATCCTTGGATCTGATGTAAAGAGCACAAGCTGGTGGTGTCGGAGTAAGAGTATAAAGACTTTTTATTGGCTCACATAAGAGTCCGTAGTGCCAAATGATCAAAATGTCAACACTGCAATGTACCTAAACGTTGCTCCTGACCAGGTGCATCCCTTCTTCCTTCCAGCAAGATATCGCACCAGGTCACAAGGCACGCATCTTTTCACAATGGTTCCAGGAGCGTGACAGCAAATTTAGCTCAGCCTTCAGATCTTAACCCAGGACAGACCTTTGGGGATGGATGTGCACAGTGTGAATGTTCTGCCAAAAACTCATCATGAAGTAAGTGAGACTATGGAGTTAGTGTGCAACAAGATCCACAAGAATTTTTTCTGCGCCTGTTCAGAAACAAGGTCTTGAAGAATTCAGGCCGTCCTGAAGGCAAAAGTTGGGTCCTACCTGCTATTAACTATGTATACTTAAAAGGGAGCCTCTCCGCATACATGTGTATAGTATAAATCATTCCAGTATATACATTCAGTAGACTGCAGAACATCCCAGCAGCGCAATACAACAACATGCCTTGAGATGGCAGCAGCACTGAGTGGGATAGAATTGCATCTTCTGTGGATTCAAACCAGCAACCTTCTGGCTGCAAGCTGGGATTCCAAGGCTCTATCTATCCATCAACTCATTGATGCTCCAAGTCAACCTCTGTATCAGAGTCAGGGGGACCACTGCTGCGTTTTCCCAGCATGACATCTGTATTAACAGATGTTGAAACATGCTGACCAGCTGAGCGGCAGACCTCCGGACTGATTTACACTCCTGTGATCCAGTCAGAGTCCTGCACTGTCTCCACGGCTGGTGCTTGAATTTTACCGGCTCCGAGTCTTTTTTAGCCCGTGAACACACAATGTATTCATATATAACGTAGTGTATGACTAATACTGTGATATCCAGACATCTTCAGCTCATCTGCTGCACTGCTGTTGGTTGGGAAGCCATAGACAGAGCTGTCAAACTGTCATATTTCTTCCTTTCCGCATTCTGGCTGGCTAGTCTGTGGTTTTATTCTGTTTTGCAATTTCTTTCTCACTGTGCATTTCTTTCTTTTGTCCTGTCTCTCCCTTCTTTTGCTGTTTCTCCTTTCTGCCTGCCTTTTACCTTCTTTCTTTCTTTTTCTTTCTTTCTTTGAAACTTCCCCCTTCCAACTTCTCTCTACCCTTTATTTTTAGTCTTTTGTTCTCTTTCTTTTTTCTTTCTTTCCTCTGCCCGTTCATATTCTGTCTCTGTCTGGCAGTCTGTTACAACTGCGCATTAATATTTCAAGGGGAGAATCACTGCCTTTCTCTCTTTTCTCTTCATTCCTTTCTTTGTAAGTCTGGACATCAAAACCAGCCCTGACTGACATCATCTGAGCAGAAATAAAATGTTATTAAGCTCCTGCAGTGTGTAAATCTGGAGATTACAGACCTTGTTGGCCTGATGATTGCAGACAGACTGTCAGACACAGTTAAGGAGAGGCACACCAGCTGTTTTACTTATCTAGCATTTACCATATAGCCTCAACCAAAATAGTTTTGCTTACTTAAATTGAACTGTCAGCTAACCTTTTAACCTGATGAATGTTTGAAAACATTCTGTCCAATTCATGCTATTGCCTCACAGTTCAGTTCACTGTGGAGAAACAAATGGATGGACGATAATAAACGGTAGCAGAATAATATATCGATATCATGATGGGGGATCGACTGGACCAGCAGCCCTGTCAGAGTCTGGTCTCGGCTCAAACTAGATCT
The DNA here is from genome assembly GCA_900302615.1 of Holocentrus rufus. NCBI lineage: Eukaryota > Metazoa > Chordata > Actinopteri > Holocentriformes > Holocentridae > Holocentrus > Holocentrus rufus. The sequence continues at coordinate 11,121 of OMLF01001160.1, read as the reverse complement.
CCTCTAAACTATACAATTAAAGAATGCCACCCCTCATTGGTCTGACTCCCTCCCAAGGGACTGGGGTCGAGGGTAGGACAAGGCATAAGATCTGTAAAGGCCCAGCACCCCCCTGGGTTAGGCTGTTTGGTTTGTTAATTATTATTATTAGTAGTAGTAGTAGTAGTAGTAGTATTGTTGTTGTTGTTGTTTTATTTTTTATTTATTTATCCTTATGTATCATTTGTATGCTATTCTACTTGTAATGCTACACTAAGTATACTATTTATAACATTATATTGTATTTTATAGAGTGATGATGATAAAGGTTTTATATTTATTATTATGTTATGATTGCTACATCAGGAATTATTATTATACTATTATACAGTATAATATTATACTGTATAGTTACACTGTCTATTTCTTTCTACCACACAACAACCCCTCCAGGATCACTTAGCATGGATACATATCACTGCCTCTTATGTAAATACCCAAACATACACACATTCACTCACACTCACACTTTCCTACCCTTGGACTCTATATACACATACACATACATCTTATGCAATAAGATGCACATCTTGTCACACAAATACCAAATGTGCACCATCACGCTCCCTGCACACTGGACATTGAACCACGTGGTTAAATAAGGCCCCTTAGCTCCATTTGCTGAAGAACATTTACATTACATACAACAATTACATTATTAATGTAATTAACGACTGTAATTAATAGAATTAATGACTGGTGTAATTCAGCACCGTTACCATTCAGCACCATGCTTCATGCTTTTTTTTATTAATCTTTACACTTCATTTGTTGTTGGTTGACTGTTCCATATTATTTTATTTGCTTTTGCAGTGAGCCAGCTCTTTGATTTTAGTTCCCTGCTGACAAAACACAACACAAATGGTATTGTGATTTTCACATCCATCTTCAGAGCCGTCCTAAGGGATCCTGCTGGAATTTTAGCAGCAAACCTGCAATTTTGGGGTTTTCATTATTTGGAAACACGCATAAAACATACCACAGTGAAATATCACTTTAAATCCCCCCTTTAAATCTCTAAACTTTTATTCTTTGGATGTAAGACTCGATATAAGAACCATTTTATTGCAGAGGATTTCAAGGTTTTGAATTGCTGGAGGGAAAAATGTACCACAGTGAAATACTGCTTTAAATCCCATGATAATAAAGGTCCCATTGACAGAAGGCAGTAAATTCCTGGGGAGCACATCAAAAACTCAATGTCAATGCTAACGATCCACAGTCTTTTGAATACTGTTCTCATACAGACGAGAACAACTCGACCAGCCCTGTGGTTTTAACATGAGCAGATTATTTATTGTGTTGTCTTCTTCCCCCATAACTTCAATGCGTAGTTGATGGGAAATGAGAATAATCTGCACTTGTATGGCTAATGCTGTTTCACCAGATGTGGCTTGTCTTCTGCTTCACCTCCTTGTTGAGAATTAATGAGCTGGTCCTCAGAGTCATGCCATCCATAGGACAGAGTCAGATACAGCCATGTGGAATTTTGGAGATGAAAGAAAGATTGTGTGGCCTACCATGGGAAATTGCTTTCTTAAAGATGCTATCCTACAGACTTTGTTGTAGCCAGAGGGCTCGTCTGTACTGGATGTGATCCTCTCCAATAAGGCCTATTGGCACCAGACGGATTTTTGTTTTTTATCATGTGTGTGCTGGTGGAACAGAGTCACAGTCTGAAGAGTTTGCGCGGTGCAAGAGCCGAACAGGAACTGTGCGGTCTATTGTTTTTCTGCTTCTGGTCTGTTTTTACTGGGGTCACTTATGGACATGTACTATTTATTCTCCATGATCAAAAAATGGTGAAAAACTATGGATGGGGCTCTGTCCTTCTGTCCATCCCATGTGATTTCTGAAGTTCTGTTGCCAGTATGGGATGAACCTCTGGAGAATGTGTTTTTAGATTGATATCCAGTATCCACAAAATGAAACTGATTGACCACCAACAGGCCAACAAGTTCCCAAGCTTCACTACTTTTTCTCTGTTTCTCTGTTTTTTCTCTCTGTCAAACCAATTAGGTGCATACCACCACCTACTGTATCAGAGTGTATAGATACACATGGGTACTCGGGTACAGAACAAAATGACTAATGTGAAAGCTGGCCTTTAGGAGAGTGGAGAGTGGAGAGGGAGGGCAACTGAACTCAGGCACAGTACAAAGCAGTCGTACCTGATGTGAAAACATCCTAAATATTTAAAGGAATACTCCAACATTTTGGGCAAAATACCCTTTTTCTGATTCACCCACAGTTACCAAATACACGACTTCTGACTTAGCAAATACACGGATTTTTGTTAAAAAACAAAAACAAAAAACAAGGGTCGTTTTAGGAGAAGTTATTCAGGAGGAATACTAAGGAGGAACTATAACTTTATAGGTCCTACCATTTCTAGTTCCTACCATCTAATTCCTCCTAAAACGTCGTTTTAGGAGAAGACGGAGCTAGGCTAAAGACTCCTGTAGACTTCAAATCTTTATGCTAAGCTAACACAAATGCTACCCAGAGGAACTGAACCAGTGGACGTACAGAGGTGAAAATGGTATCAAACATCTTGTCTCAGTCTGGGTAAGTTGGAAAGGGGGCTTTAGCCCAAAATGTTGAGTAGAGAGATAGATATAGTATTCCTCTAAATACATATAAGTTCCAGCTGATGCATGGCTTGCCCATTATAAATAAATAAATTAAAAAAGAGACACCTGAAAAGCTTCAGCTTCTGCTCACATTTTTTTTTTTCAGCTCAAACAAGTTCAACTTTCAGGAACAACGCCTGTGAGGTCAACCACTTGACGGGGGATGTCAGAAAATAGATTTGAGCTCCAGGGTTGAGAAAGAATCTTTTAAGAAGCCTAACATTGTTAACACTGTGCTACATAACAGAGTAATATAAAACCCTAATAATGAACCTTTACAAATAAATTTTACAAGCATAGGCACAACACGAGCCACCTGTTAACAACACCAGCAAAATCGGTAATGAAGTGGATGTGCCAATAGATAGAAATCAACAAGATTTGCAGTAAGCAAGGTAGCAAGTCCCCACAGACACTTAGATAAGCCTAACAGCGCATATGACATTATATTTATTTCACTAGACTATCTGAAGTAGCCATGCTTGGTGGCTAACGGTAGGCTACTTACATATTTCAGATGATACGTCATGTTGGAGGTCGGACAATCTTTTCCTGTGGACTTTACATGTCACCGTCTTGGGGTTGTCCTTTAACCGTCTCAATATGATCCCACTCATTAGATTTCCTGCCCTATAATACATCCATTGTGTAAACGCGAATGTAACCCGGCATAAAGCTGCTTCAGTGTCACCACTTCCTGTGTCCTTGGTTTCAAATTAAAAGCGATAGGCGTAATGCGCAGTTTGATTTTTTTTCCCTGCGACTGACTAATAAAAACTTGGTCAACCAAAGACTCTTCTCACTTGAACGTTTGATCGACTATTCGGGGGCAGCCCTATTTTTTTTATCAACACAAAAAGCCTCTTGGCAGCTTTGTTCATTCAAAAGCAAGAAGCAGAGAAAAAAATGCCGTGTATGAACGCAGCATCAACTAAATATCTGATACACATCTAACCATCTGCATACTGCTGGGCAGCAGCAGTATGCAGCACTTTAATATCCATCATGTGTGTGTCTGCTAGCACAGGCATTTGTGCAGATATGCACGCGCACGCACGCGCACACACACACACACACACACACACAAATATCTCAGTCTCATTAGCTGAGGGTTGTGATGTTCTTTTCTTTTTATCTGTGAAGAACTTCCAGCAGAAATAAAGTCTCATTCTGTCATATCATCCCCCTCTCTCTCCTCAGGTTGTTTGAGTACCGTGGCAGGGTGTCTCCGGTCCCTCGGGTGCTGCCAGTGAAGCGCCCACGGGTCCCAGTACCTCTGGTGCGTCGGGTCAAATCGCTGCCTGTCAAACTTCTGACGCGCAACGCCTCCGTCCTCCCCAGCAACAACAAACAGAGACGTGAGTTCCTCCCTTTTTTCTATCTATATATCCACCTATCTGATAGGTTCAAGCCCTCGTCATTTTACATTTTGCGTTGCGTTCATCAAAAACATATCGTGTTCAGCTGGTGGATCTGAAGCAAGACGTCACTGCGCTGTCAAATCCTTTAACATTTTACTTTCGACCCAAACCTCCTTTTCTTACAAGCAGCTTTTATTTTTTTCTGCTGAGTGCCTCGAAGTCTCAAGTTTTTTTTACATCACATTTATAGTTCAAATTGCTTGCAACAACCACAAGAGCATTTTCTTCCCACTCTGTCTTGGTTTCCTGCAATAAACTGTATGGGCCGACACTGATGCTGCGTTTGTACAATATTTGCTGTACCAAAAGTGCCAATTTCTTGTAGTATCTTGTAAAGAACTTTCATGTCAACATTTACACCATGAGTAGGGTGGACGTTTCTCAGGCTCTTAGTCAAACTTCCACAGCACTGACAGTTCTGATATTTTGGGTAACCTTAGATTAAAGAGCTATTACAGAAAACAGGTTTTTACCTTGGTCAAGGATGCAGCAGTCTGGGTTTTATTTAAAAGAAGTTAAAAGATGATGGTGGTGCTGCTCCTGATGGTGATTGTGGTGCTGGGGAGTGATGTCTCCAGAAGAACAAGCCAGAGTGGTCGCTGGTTGTTTTGTCACATCTGGGCATCATCACCAACCAACCTCACAATTTTAAATTGGCATCAGCCGGACCATGCTTCAACAGCTCTGTAGGACAGCAGCAATTTTAATCCCAGAGAGGGGTGGGGGGGGCACTAATCAGCAGGCAGTGGCTTATTAATAACAGAGTACAGAAATGAGACTGCGCACTCTGGCTCCATCTTTGAAATGTCCTCAGGCAACAAGACCAGAGCTCTATCTCTTTGAATGGGGAGGAGCCTGAATGTACCGTTCTGCTGTATGTGTTGTCATTTGATTTCCATATTTAGTGACATTGTCAAATTGTAAACAACATGGAGTCATAAAATTAGTTCTGAAGGGCATTAATGCCACAGGAAAACAATATTTAACTCACAAAGCTTGTGCACATGCGCTATCCACACAGCACGATTATGTGCGGCAGGCTGTGTCGTTGCCATGGTGACTGTAAACAGTCATGTCAGGTACCAAGTCAAACTGTAATGATTTCTAAATAACAGTTTACAGTTTTTCTTGTATTAATTTGGTGGTGTAGAGCAGTCTTACCGTTGTCTTCTCTGGGCTTGTAGCTGTGCAGCTACACAAAATCTGAACATGTGATTGGCTGTGTGCCTGGCTGATAGTGTGCCTTAAGTTGGCATGCCGCCATTTTAGCGTTTCAAATTCCCCATTATAAAGCGGTGGTGTGCACCATCTCATTTCTATACTCTAAATGTCTCTATTAATGATGAATGAATGTCTCCAAAACAGCTTGTTCCATTCAAGGTCACAGAGGAAAACAAGTTACTGAAATTGTTTCCTCACAATTGTCTTACATTTACACAATTATTTTTGTAGACACCAGTTCATTATGAAAGTTGCCAAAAAAATGGAAATGCTCTTCCTTTAACATGCTTCACAACTTGACCTTTAACCCTGAACTGCTCCAGTGGAGCTGCTGCTCAGTGGCCAATAGGAGGAGAGCGTGTTTGCACACCACTAGTAAAACAACAAAAACACATTTTGAATTGATCATGACAGCATCCATCATGGCACTGTAATTTTAACATTCCCACTGCTCCAGTAAGAAGATGAATTGCAGACAAGGATGAGGTAGTGAGATGCTTTTGACTGTCACTTTGTCAGTGGTGGGATTAAGACGACCGCTGAGTGGGGATCAACTGGATTAACTGTGAACTGAGATGACGTTACTGCTCGGAGACAGTAGAGAGAGACTGCTTACATAATATGCCAATTTACAGGGGACTATTTTCTTTCCCATGTACTGCTCCCTGAGGGGAAATCCTCTTTTTTTAACTGGCAGAGATTCAGCAGGGCTGAACGCTCACAGACACGAGGGCCTGGTCACAGACTGAAAGATGTTGTCCTGCTCATTATGTCACCCTGCTGCTCAGAGGTCAGAGGAAGTGGGCTTGGAACAGAAAGACTGATGGCTCAAATCCTTGAATGCCTGTGGAAAGTCTGCGTGGTGACTTCATTTGTCTGCTGCCGCAGTGCCCCTGAGCAAACAACTGGATGTCGCACACTGAAGTGGCATACTGAATTTTAGTGATGGACCAATCAGTGATCGACCAATCAGAAAGCAGCTGGTGGTGTGACGCTCGCTGATCGATTGTATTGTATATGAACTTCTGATCTAATCTGATCTGTTTCTGCACTTCTGTGCAGAAAACATTCATGTTTGTACCGGGGCTGAACAGTTAATTAAAATATCAAAATGGCAAGATGGCCAAGTGCAATATCCAAATTGCAGGAGCTGCAATTGACAGAGTGGGACAAAGTAGCATTATAAACGATGTACTGTGGTGCTACAGAGATGCTCTGGCCTACAAATCATATTTTCCAGACATAAGAAAACATGTTTGTTTGGCACAGACATCAGCAAAAATCACATCATCATCACAATCATTGTATTTTAATGTTTTTTTAGTGACAATGAAAACTATCATACAAAAATTACCATCCACACTATATGATCCATCAAAATAAACACAGTATAATAGTGTTTGCCATATCATTCAGCCCCAGCTTGCAAGGTAATGACAATTTGACAAGCATCTCAAGAGGACGGACATCAGTTACTGCAGTAGTGTTAAAGGCTGAAATGTGAACAGACTGATACCACCAAATCAGATCCACTACAGAGCTGTCACAGCATGTTTCATAACTAAAACTTTAAAACTGAAAGTTTTTAAAAGGAAAGCTCAATGTGAAGGGAATTCCACTCACCATTCGATGTGTGCCGCCATGATCATGTCACGTTTAAACTCAGGTTAGATGGATCTTGCTGAATTTATGACTGACCTCAGCAGGTCATTTCACTTGCATGTCTACTTATGGCACATTTGCGGCATTAAGAGGATATGACGTGGGGTTGTTCCTTCTGGGTGCTCTGGCGACAACAAGGCTTCAAAACGACCAATCAGAAAGCAGCTGGTAGTGTGACGTGTTACTGACAGTCGGTGCAGAGCGGCACTGAGCTCAGCCTCACCTTCAGTCTGAGACCAGGCTGTAACAGCAGACCTGGGAACAGCTCTGTGCACAAAGTAGCATCTGCAGCAAACCGTCCCTCCAAATATCTAATTCATCGTGTTCAATTCCTCACAACATTGTTCTGATGAATTAAAGATTTTCTCTTGGATTTCATTCTTCTTCTAAACAAGCATGCAGCTCCTCCACTTTTGCTTCTTCCATAATTAACTCCTCCTCCCCTCCAGCTATGTTCCTCTCTATCACCAACTGTTCCTCAAGGGTCAGTGCTTGAACCCCTTCTCTTCTCAATATACAATACCTCACTTGGTGCAGTCATCCACTCACATGGTTTCTCACACCATTCCTATGCTGACGATACCCAGCTCTTCCTATCGTTCCTGCCAGACGACCTCACATTCTCGGCACAGATATCAGCATGCCTCTCCAACATCTCGGCATGGATGAAGGACCGCCATCTTCAGCTTAACTTGTCAAAGACTGAGCTCCTTGTCACCCCAGCTAATCCCTCTGTACAACAACAGATCAATATCCAGCTCAGTTCCACCCAGCTCACCCCCACAAAGTCTGCCAGAAACCTGGGTGTCATCAGTGACGATCAGCTGTCCTTTAAGGACCATGTGGCTGCTGCTGCTGGTTCATGCCGGTTCGCCCTGTACAACATCCAGAGGATCAGACCCTACTTGTCTGAACATTCAGCACAACTCCTACTACAGGCTCTAATATCACGCCTTGACAACTGCAGCTCCTTACTGGCAGGGCGCTCAAACCTCTGCAGATGATCCAGCACGCAGCAGTGCGTCTTGTCTTCAACCAGCCCAAAAGAGCACGTCACTCCGCTGTTCATATCCCTCCACTGGCTCCCAGTTGCTGCCCACATCAAGTTCAAGTCCTTGATGCTCGCCTACAAAGCAGCTACCAAAAAAGCTCCTCTCAATCTTTAAGAAAAGACTAAAGACCAAGCTCTTTAGTGAACACGTTCTCACCTGACGGACTGTGTAATCCGAACTAAAACTAAAAACTTATAAAACAAACAAACAAATAATTCTCTATTTATCTGTGCACTCTATGCATCATCTCGTAGCACTGCCTTGTAGCTCTGCCTCACAGCAGCCATGTCCGGCTGGACCAGAGATTAGTTTTGTAGCACTTACTCTCGTCGTCTCCGACTAGTGCCTTGCTTGTGTTGGATTTAAATCTTATGTGTGCGTCTCTTTGGATAAAAGTGTAAGCTAAATGCCAACTGTGAGCTGTCCAACAACTCTGTGTGTGTGTGTGTGTGTGTGTGTGTGTGTGTGTGTGAGTGAAAATGTGTCCACCGGGGGACAAATTCCTCTCAGGCAGTTTGGTGTGAACTCAGATGTTTTCTGAAATGGAGACTTGTCTGTTGACAGATCTAATAGAGATGTGTGGAAAGAAGAAATAAAAAATCAGAGGGGGCGAAGACAAGAAAATGAGGGGGAGTGGGAGGAGGACGGAGAAGAAAGGAAGGAGAGAGAAAGGACAGAAGGAGCGAGGTTGGAAGAGGATGAGAGCGCGAGAAAAAGAGAAGGTGAATATAAGAAGTCGAGAGATGGAGAAGTGGAGAGAGAAAATGAAGCAGAAGAGAACAGAGAGAAAGATAAAGAAGGGAAAAGAGGATAGAGGAAGGGAGAGAAAAGAAGGAGACGAGGAGAACAAAGAAAGTGGGAGCAGAGAAAGGGAGAGAGTGAAAGATAAGGAAGAAATAAAAAAGAAAGATGAGAGAAAGATGGGAAAAGAAAAGGGGAATAAAACGAGAGCAGGCAAAAAAGAGGATGAAATGGAGAAAAACGGGAGAGAGAGAGAGAGAGGAAAAGAGAGGAGGTGGTAAATGTTTGTGAATTGTGC
>OMLF01001152.1:4876-19872 GCA_900302615.1 Holocentrus rufus | reverse complement strand
CCATTTATTGTAGCTAGGCCTGCATCTGTTACACTGCACTTCATGCGGTGTCCTTCTTAGGAATCTTTCTTTGAAGGGTATACTTGGCTTTCCCTAGTTGCTAAGCTGTAGAGGGAAATGTTTTTGAACAGGAGGAAACGAGAGCATTGGACTTTATTTTATGTACTCATATTGACACTTTTAAACTGTCCTGATGCGGATCTCATAGTTTGCTCAAAAGTGTCAATACAAAAAGATCATGTAATTGCAGATGTTTTTTTCAAAATGTCTTAATATCAGCCTTTATATTATACTCCCATGTGTAATTACAAAGTATTTCCACCCCTGCTTTGTTTTGTGAATGAACAGCTTAAGCTGTAGATGTGAAGGAAGGATGAGGAAATGGCAAAACAGGAAGTGCTGTGTGAATAGATTTCAGTAAGCTGTAGAGTGGGTGACAGTTACAGACATCCATGGAGGGGAAAAAAAAAACTATTTATCTGGGAAAGAACCCAACAGTTTATCCCCCAGAAGTCTTGTGTTTCAAGTTATGGGTATTGGTCAAACTGGTAGATGACTGATTTATTTTCCTGTTATTACAGATGTTATTCCATTTGTCATTAGTGTTGAGACAATTGGATGGTCTATGGTGACGCGTGGCATCATAACTCTTCAGTCATCAGCCATTATTTCATACACAACCTAAAGCCCATACAGAGGCTGAGGCTTTAGAGTGTGTTGAAAAGGCATGAAGTATTCAGCTTGTCTTTTAGAATATATTCTGCTGGCACAAAAAGGGTAAACTGAATCATGCTTCCATGGCAGGAAGTCTAAGCTTCTGGCTGTGTTTAGAGTCCATCAGTGTTGAGATCAACCAAATCATTATCATTATTATTATTATTATTAGTAGTAGTAGTAGTATTAGTAGTAGTAGTAGTAGTTGTAGTAGTAGTAGTAGTAGTACGGGATAGCTCACTGCAAGAAGGTCCTGGGTTTGAATCTCCAGGTCCATTCTGTGTGCAGTTTGAATATGTTCTCTGTGTTTGTGGGGGCTTCCTCCAGGTGCTCCAGTTTCCTCTCATAGTCCGAAGACATGCAAGTCAGGTGAATCATTGGCTACACTGCCCATAGATATGAATAGATATTAACTCTGTATGTTACCTCTGTGATGGGCATGTGTCCTGTCCAGAGCGTTTGTCTCCCTCTCACCCAGTGCATACTGGGACAATGTGCAGAGTCTGAATTAGTTGTAATGGAAAATGGCTCAAATTTTCATCGCTGCCTCCAACAAACAGAATGCACAAGTTTATGAGTTCAATTACTACAACTGTCACACTGGTTTGGAGATGTGAACCAGGTTTTTAATTAACTGGGCGGGAATCATGCTTGGAATCCCATACATTTATCATCTGAAGATGTAGTGTGTACATTCTGATCAGCAAATAAATATAAACATGAAAATTCAAGGGATCATGAGCTATGAGCTGGTCAATTCTGCAAAACAAATTTTGACATAGTGAATCAAGATTTGACAAAGTTTATGTGGGTACACCTGATGCTCATCAAATATTTCATTCAGCTAATTGGTGTAAATTTTGGCAGAGAAGGAAAGGGGATAGACTTGTTTGCATTTGCACCATATTTTGTCTTCCCCACTGATCTTTAGAAAACACTGAGACCAGAATAGTAATCATAGTTTATTATAGTAATAATAATTGGATATATTTTCTCACATCGCACCAAATGTTTTGACAATAGATTATATGTTGTTTTCTTTTGGTCAGACAATGAACAACCTTTTTGTAGCTTCGTAAGGTACGTACTTTTCAAAAAAAGAGTGAGAGAATGGGGTTTGCGCATTTTGGCCTGATGTTGGCACTAGAGGAAAGGTCATTAGGTCATCAAAGTTGACAGGGTTTATTTTCTGGGTAGCATGAATGAATGCGCATTCCAAATTTCATTGCAGTCAACCCAATAGATTTTGAGATATGAAATTTGACATTTTGGTCAAAGGGTGGTGCCAGACTAAAGTTAATGGGCTCATCAAAGTCAAGAGGATTCTTCCTTTGGCCAGTATGAATATGTTCACCAAATACCATGGCAAAACTAGAGACACTGTGATTATTTAAGTGTGCACTCCATCAATTTACAATGCAAAACTGTGAAATGCTAAAAATGATGGCACGTCAACATAAAACACACTATCAGCCAATCACACATTCAAATTTTGCTTAGTTGCACAATTTAGATATTTAGGCTACAACAGATCCAAGGGACGGCAATGCTGGAAGCCCAGACAAGCTCAGTTAAGAAATCTGACACAGCAGAATTAATACAAATAAAAATATAATGTATGCATTCATTAAACAATCACTACAACCTGACTGCATGTTTGACATTGTTGTTTACAATTAATATTGCAATCATCCAGGCTGATGCAAGTCAGCATGTCGTAATCTTGCTGTGTGGATAGCGCACACATACCAAAATCCTTATTGCTGACACTGAAGTCATTCACAAAAAAAAAAGAGTATTGTATACAAGTTGACGGTGTCCCTAAATATGGAAAGAAAATGACAACACATACATATATACACTAGATATAGGCATCCCCCCATTCAAAGAGATGGGGTCTGGTCTTGTTGCCTGTGATACTACTGCCTGGAGGTATTTAAAAGATGGCACCCAAGTGTGCAATCTCCTCTTTATAATCACAGTATCTCTGCCGTTAATTAGATGCACTGATATCTGGACTGACACAGGCATCCTTATGGGGCATTCACAATATGGTGGAAAACCATAGGAGACGTGCTATGCGCACTGTTTTGTACAGCGCTCTTATATGATGTGCTAGAGTAGAATGTTTATAGTGCCAAACATGGTCTAAGCTTAACTGACTTTAGCTAGCTTGGTATAAACAAGCTAAAATATAGCAGTAAAGTGAACAGCTAATGGTCTAACTATGCCTAGAAAATCACATTTTTGTCACAAAGCTGGTAAATTTATCTGCTGGCTGACATTCCACCATGCAAGGGTGTGGTCTCTGTATTTCCTCATGTTGTTGTTGTTGTTCTTGAAATTCATGAGTTTCTTCTCCATTCTGGACCAGCATCTGTCATGTCTAGGCTCATCATACTGCCTTTGGCTGTGCCCTCAAAGGTCAGCGCACTAGTTGCACACAAATTCATCAAACTTGAGCTCGGACCATGGCACTCTGCCCGTTATGCAATGGTCAACCCATAAGAGAATAATCAGCCTCAGAAGTGGATGAGAGAGGTGCGCACAAAGTCCACAGTCATGTGAACGCTACATTAGGCCCCACCTGCAACTAGGGCAAAAATACTCAAATCATCTAAAGCGCAGTGTATGTTTTGACATGCTGCTTCTAAACAACTATCAATCTCCTCTAAGAATAGCCTGTTGGACCACTGCCAGTCTAGTGTCAAGTCAGCCCACACTACAGGACCGTGGTCCATGGTATGACTCAAGCACTGTTACAGATGCTTCTTTCTCTTTTACTCTTATCCTCTTAGACCTCTTTAACACTATGAACCACTAGATGTTCTTGCTAACCTAGCTCACCTGGAGATTTTTGGGTCTGCTCTCCTGTGGTTTACCTCCCATATGACTGACCACTCTTTCCAGGTCAAGCAGTGAAATCTCTATTTTCATCCAGGCGCACTTTGCAAAGCGTGGCCAGTCACTGGCACGGTGGAATTTTGGTGAGGCTCTTTGAGCATTTCTCCTTTGGTATTTGGTATTCTGATTTGGTATTTTAGTGTGACAAGGTAGAGGAGAGGCGCAGCAGAGGGTGTGTTCTTATTATCCCTGTAGCGCACTGGAATTTTGGTGCCATGGACGACTGTGATTTGTGTCCACATGCTCTGACCAGGTCAACAGTGTGGTGCACCTGGGTGTGTTATTTTCATCACTTAAGTTGGTGGAGGCATGTCCAACTACACATAAGCAATCACAAAATCCCGGTTTATGATTGTCTCATGGTGGAAAAAATATTTCACTACATTGTTCATGCATTTTGAGGGGCATGGTAGTTAAATGATCATATCAACAAAACTGCTGTGCATCATGGTGCACAGAGAATAATGAAATCATAATGATACAAATTCATCCCTACTAAGGTTGGTTAACTACACTGTGTTAAAGGACAAATTAAACTGATTTGGAGTATTGGAGACACACATGAGGATGAAATTTGGAATTTTTCATTTCCTTTATTGAACACAATAAAGGTAAATAGCCTAATTTAGAATATAACTTGTACCACCTAGCTTTGATACATTTTATTTCCTGACTATTTTCAAAGCAAAATCACGGCTTAGAAATTAGCAACAAGCAAATGTGTTGTTTATTCTATTTGATCGAGAAGAGAAAGCAATCATAATGTTGTTTTATTCTCTGAAATTAATTTATTCGTACTTACTAATATTCATTTATCGAAGAAAGGGACAAGAAACAGCGAGAACTGGATTACAAATTTACATTACTCTCTCTCTCTCTCTCTCTCTCTCTCTCTCTCTCTCTCTCTCACGTGCTTACTTGCGCGATCAGTTCTCTACAGAATCACACCACGCTGTTGCATGCTGCGCACTCTCCTTTAAGGAAAGGATTAGAGTATATCTGATTGGTTATGTCAATCCCAGCCCCTAACACACCCAATTCATCTCAATCCCTCCCCATTCCCAGATGCACCAGCCACATCTTGTCACCAAAATACCAAATGTTCACTGTCACGCTGCCTCCGTACTGGGCATTTAACCGTGCTTTTCACGGTGCGCCAAGGCACACAAAAATAGGACCCTCTGTCTTCACTATGTACTTACACTCACAAATGGGATTCCACATGACTCATTCCTGGGCATACTTCTCTTTGCTCTGTACCCATTAAATTTCAGTGTTATCCTTGCAAACTGACAATTATGCAATGCTCAATTACAGCCAGATCCCCTAAGGTTACAACAACATGGACCAAATCAGGCCCTTCCAAGCCAGGCAATCTTCCCATCTCCATGTCCAAGCTTTACTTATATCTCATTGAGATGTCCTCTTCTACCACTCATCCAAAATATTTATTTTTACTTCCTCCCCTGGCTATTGTGAATGATAGTATGAAATTGAAATTGCAGTGTTTGCATACAAATTGGTTGAATGGGACTGTCATAGTATCATGCTTGAATCCATGGCTGATATTGAAGAACAGGGATCCTTGTGTGTCACCCAACACATCTTTGCTAAGCAAACAGTTTTTCTCTTCTCTCTTGTTTTGTTTGGCCGTGCCCTTTTTTGAATTAGCCACGCCTTGAAAAAAGTCCTTGGGTCTAAGTGTCTAGTGGTTAGTCTAACACAAAGCATTCTGGAAAACTGACTAATGGGCAGTTCTGTAGGCTGGTTTCACTGCTTCTTCTGGTTTCTCCTCATTCCGTCTCTAAAAATTCTTGCACATTTCAGCTTTTATTTATTTATTTATTTATTTATATATCAACATGTGTTTGTGTGTTCATGTCCATTAACTAAAGACCACAGACCTACAGACCTAAAAGACATGTCCTGTCCTGTATTTGCAGGATTAACTCCTGCCAGCCTTGACTGTTCTTCCTCATAACTCCAGTGGTGGAATGACCTTCCCATCCTCATCCCTATCTTTCTGGCAGTAATGGAATATGCCATTATTGCATTTACCATTTGTTGGATGCTTTTATCCAAAGCACCTTACAGTATTCTAAGTGCGTACATTTTTAATACAGGTAGCTGAGTGAGAAACGAATCCCTAATCCTAGCATGTGTTACCACCGTGTTATACCCACACAGGAAAACTATTTCACTTACTCTTCAACCTTACTGCCCTCCTTCACTTCTCCCTCTCCCTGACCTTCCTCATTAACTTGCACCTTTATTTTCAAAAACACTATTTTATCTGCCTGACTTATATTTCTTTACTAAGTGCTTCTCTGTGATGCATCAACATTCAGGGATCATTTGCTATATCTTTTGCATGGGTTCTGTAGCTTTGGCTTTTGCACTCCCGACAGTTTTTACTTGAAATGTTCATTGTTGCACTTGTTATAGCGCAACCCACAGAAGAGGACTGGAGACTTACAGTGGGCCTCCTTGCATAGTACACATACTTACTGACAATGCTCCTCTGCCATCTAGATTGCACTGGCATGCAGGTGTGGGTATGGTAGAATCAGTGTTGTCCCCCAAAAATGACCCCCCCCCATCAGTTGTTTGTTCCTACCCTATAATATGATCCACAGGAGTGTTTCCTAAATCAGCACACCTACTGGCAGTAAGCGACGTAGTAGAAAGAGCCATAAAGTCCACATGAGGAGTAGGTTGGGGTGGTGAATATGTCCATAAAACAGAAGACTTTCATGTGGGACAGCGGTATTCAACCGGTGTTCGTTTCCATGTGTTTAATTTTTGTTAGCGTCTGCATGCTTATTATTTTGAACATGATGATGCAGGTTCTTATCTAACATTAGCCCTAACGTTTTCCTAAACTTAACCAAGTAGTTTTGGTGCCTAAACCTAACCAAACTGTGACAGTTTGTTTAGGTTTAGGGACGCTCTGCAATGAAACACAAAGCCCTTAATGTCCTTAGTTTTCCTTTCATCCACACACACACAGAACTTCTTAATTTTTTAAGGGTCCTGTTAAATTAAGGGATCCCATTTCTTTGTGAGTGTAATATCTTGGCATTACTCATACACTTCCTTCTTTACTTTGCTTTCTGCTGGTGCTCTGCCACAGAGCCAGCTGTGGGCCTAGGCAGTATAGATGAATGTTAGTGGCAGCATCCATCCAGCAACATTCAAATAATACGTCCGCTCCCTGGGGGGAATATGTCTAGTGGGTCTGGGCTGAATCTGGGTGGATGCACGATTTATGGCTGTCAAAAAGACCACAATCCTCTGGTGATGGAGGACAGAAGAGAAAAGGAGGAAAAAGAGAAAAAGACAGAAGTGATAAAAAAAATATAAGTTCATTTTCATTACAGTTCCTGCTAGGGCAAAACCAAGCTGTTCTGTGTAATATTGTTACATAGCTTACTTAAACAAAAGTAACGTTTGCTAATTGTAGCCAATGTTGCTTTTGTCAAAAGTAATGTTAGTAAAATCTTAATTTGGGTAGCGAAAATAGTGAAGGTTCTCAGGTATTTATCCCAGAGTGGCCACTGGTTCTTAAAAAATCTTAAAATGTCTTACATTCACATTCACTAATAAAAGGCCTTAAAAAGTACTGTTACTTATGTTTTAAAATTCACTCCAAGTGCAAAATACCTGAATTCAAATGCCTGTGTTTTTTTATGAACAAATATTTGTAGTCAAGTGTTTTTCATGCACTGCACAATAAGGTATATATCTGTTAAAATCAAGAGTTGAATGCTTGACCTTTTCTCAGTTTAGGTATTTTCTTTACAGACTTCATAACATTCATCAACAATGATTTGGTTTACTAAACATCATTAGCCAAAAAACAATGTGAAAAAGCATTTGTTGAAACCACTATTGCAATAAAAAAATACTATCTGCTTGCTTTATTATGATGTGATTTATTCAGCTAACTCTGAACTTTGAACTTTTGAACTTTGATGTCAGATGTCCATTCAGTTAAAGCTAGCTACATTTTAATTAACATTAAGATTATGGCTGCCAAAAAAAATAAAGGCCAGTTCTCAGAAAGTCCATTTCTTAGGCAGGTATATTAGCAAGTTGTTCTATTGTTTAATTTTCATGACCACGTCTTATTTGTTTTGCAATACAGGATATATATGACATCAAACTGTTGGAAATCACTGACTGTCTCAAGGTGGTAAGCAGTGGACTCAAAAGACTCAGGCAGGCAAATGTAGTGTAAGTCTTTGATAATGACTTTCAAGGAGAAACAGGAACAGGAACATTGGAGAAACGAAACAGGTACAGCAGGTATAACACAGGAACCAGTACAGGATGAAGTGGCAGGGAACAAAAGAAACTGACCTTTACAGTATAAATACACAAGGGAAACTAAGTGGGGAACAAGGCACAGTTGTGAGAGGGCAGGGACCAAGAACTGGAGGGAAATGAGCGGATCTGCTGGGAGAGACAAAAGGCAAGTGCAACACAAGGGCAAGGCTGACGAAGCCAGTACAGGGCAGGTGTGCAGGGGAAGGCAGGCTGGGCAAGGTACAGAAACACAGAAGTAAATTTGTCTGAAGCAGATTTTGCTACTCCAGATGTCCGGCAGCTTGATGAAGAACCAGAGATGTTAGAGGCTTCACAAATAAGGAACGCTTATGTACTGTGTCAACTAGGCTGCACTAACCGATCTGTACAATTTCTTTCTGTGTCAGTTCTGATTGTACAATGATTTCAGCATGAGGTCCCTAAGCAAAGAGGATTCACCGGACTTTGATGAGGGGCAGGCCAATGATCTGATGAACAGCATAAAAGTGCCTCTGCTTATACCGGCATTGTTTTTCCTTGTCACATCAGCAAGTTCACATTTTCACAGTTGACAGTTTTTCCATTTAGAATTGACTAGGAGGAGCACACATCGCCTTTGCTGTCCATAGGCGAAGACAAGCCCTCTGATGATGACTTTGTCCCATTCATCTACATAAGGTATGGGATAAGTGAAAAGCTGCAGTAAATTTTTCGTAAGAATAACGGCACATTTGTTCAGTAACGAGTCCTAAACTGTTTCTCTTGGACCCCTGCATAGAACTCTGCATGTACTTTACAGTGATAAAAACATAAAATGCAATCAGTGTGACTGTTGTGTCAGAATCATAGTATGTGTTGTGTGAATATGCAGTGCTCCTTTGTGTGACATCTGTCACTATGGCCTCTTGAGGCAATAAGCTCCTCATCTAGCTATAGTAAGGTTATGACCTAGATAGTGCCAAACATCAAAAGCCTAGAGTAACATTCCAGTGCATTGGCCAGACACCTAGACTTTGTGATGTGTCCGCTTGTTAGACCTTGGTTTTATAGAATTGCATTGGAATAAAAAAGTATGTGACAAAAATAAGAGAATTTGAGATCTAGTTAGAATTTGAACTGGGAGGAAAAAACGTACGTTGCTGAACTAACCAATAACATTATCTTCTCTCCCAGTCTTACAGAACCTGCCTTTGTGACACTTCAGGGAATAGAAAGTGCTTCCATCATGCTGAAGATGGCATTTGTGTGCATAGATAGATAGATATATAGATTTGTGTATACGTGTGTGTGTGAATTGGTGGTCAAGTAACAACAAATGCTAATAAATAAATAAAAAAACAAATAAATGATAATAAATTAGTGTGCAAGGTATTGGATGGACATGTGGTGTGCAGAACGGCAGCATTGTCTCAACCTAGATTGTTTTGTCCTTTTCTTTTGGACAGTTTACATTAGTCGACGAGATATGAACCCTGTGTAGTGGCTGAGTGTCTGGGAATGTACAGCTGGGGATCACTACACTGTTGTCTTCACCTAGGTGACCATAATGCCATAAGACACATTGTCTGTAAGCTGTGTACCTGTGCTGACAATGCTGCACGCCAGGCTCCTCGTCTTCATCAACCGCAAAGATAACGCAGCATGGGCGAGTCGCAGGACACTTATCCAAGACATACAAGTCCATGTATGCTGACCTGCTGATGCAGTTCTCTGCAGCATTTCCACTCCAAGTTGCACAAGCAAATGCACCATTGTGATTGTCTTAGATTTGGGATCTTGGGGTTTGGGTCAGGCTCAAAGAAGTGGAATAAGTCGAACATTAGTCCTGGAGGCCTCAACATGACGTTCTCCAGGAGCCGATCTTTCTGGTTAGAAGAGTGAGGGCTGATAAATTAACCTCCAAATTACAGTGAACCGTCACAGAAAAATTGTGTTGTTGTTAATACTTTATCTTATACAGGAAAAACAAAAAAATTAAAAACCTTCATTGCAGATGTTCTGGCCTCCTGGAGTGGCAGAGATTGATGTTTTAAGTTTTCCTTTCTGCATCAGCCCAAGCCCCTTCCTCTGCCACCTTGTCCTTGAACATCATCTCTCCCTCTCCCCCTCCCCCATACTCTGCCCACTGCAGAAGCCCCAGGTTCAGAAGATCTGGTTCAGCTGGAGTTAATCCCTCTCTTTCAATGGTGAGGTCCCACAGTGAGATGTTTCTTGTGAATAATGGCAGATAAGTGTTAGTTAATTGAGTTGGTAAAATTGAAATGGATAAATGAAAAATAAAGAGGAGCCCCTACGCCTATTGCTGTTAGTTTTCACCTCAGCATATAATGCAAATGACTGTGTACAGTCCATGGAGGTATGAAGAACTGGCTTACAACATCACGCTTTAATCTGTTATATGATGTTGTCTTCACACCACCATGTAACAGATTAAAGCTCAACAAAAAGCTCCTGAAGCAAGCTGCTTAAAGGATAATTCTGTTTTTTTGTTTGTTTGTTTGTTTGTTTTTTTACGTGGACACTATTTCCCCCTCTATCCGAGTCTAAATGACTAATAGGAACAAAAATTTTTGGAATTGGTCCAGTATTAAGCGAGAATGCTATAACTGGCAACTGCAAAACATGGCTGTAACATAATCCAATGGCGCAACCTCTCCGCGTCAAAGTATGTCCACTAAAAGTGTTTGTTTTCCCAGTAATAGGCTCAGACTAATATCTGTGTCTGACAACATTATGGAAAGTGTTGGCACTCAGTGCACATTTCCTTCACTCTGTCTGCAGCAGGTCTCTCCACTGGTCTGCGAGGCGGAGTGTCCAGAAGGGAGTGTTAGCATTCATTTGTGCCACAACTAGCCACAACTTCAGCATGTCCCAATCCAACAATGGTAGTCTATCAAAGCTGCGCGAAGAATCAGAATCAGAATCAGAATCAGAATCAGAATCAGAATCAGAATCATACTTTATTCCCATGAGGAAATTGAGTAAGAGTGGCGCGACATTCTGCTGGCAGAACTCGGAAATGTGCAAACACAAGCCACTGTTTATTTCTTTAATCTTTAGATAACACTAAGCTACGTTTTCTGAATTCCAACTCCGTTTCCACTCTTCCCTGGACGGCTCTCTGTTTATACGGTTGTCTTCCTGCAACAACTCACCTCCCACAAGATTTCAGAGCGAGGCTTCTCCTTGGGCGAGACTTCTGTTACACGTCTGTCCCTGAAGGGATGCTTCCATAATGTTGTCAAATACTTATATTGTTAATCTGAGCCTGTCAGTGGCAAAAACAAGCCCTTTTAGTGGACGTACTTTGATGCAGACAGGTTGCCCTGATTCCAAAACTTTTGTTCCTATAAATCATTTAGATCCAGATAGAGGGGGAAATAGGGGCCAGGTCAAAAAAAATAGAATTATCATTTAAGGGTTACCTGTGTTGTATTTAAACATACATCATTAAAAACCATTGAATATTTTCCCCTCTGTAATCTGTTTTATCACAAGGTGGTATGAACTTATAACTATTTGAAGTTATTCTGAAAATTGTAATTCCTCCAAGAAAATGTGCTAAGCTAACATAAACAATGCAGGCTTCATTTTTAACCTTGGAAAAAATCAAATATGGACATTTTTATGTGAATTTAAAAATGATGCTATTCCAATAAAAGTTTACAATGGCAGTAACAGGAATAAAAATAGGAATGAAATAAGGAAATGAGAAGAAAACACATTGCACAGGACAAGAGTCTATATTACATAGAACACTGGACTGCACAGGACAGGGAACGAGACGATCTGTTACTCATCAATACTGGCAAACAGGAGGAAAGAAAAAGGTCAGCAGGAAATTCAAACAAAATGCAAACACAGACAGTGAAAAACAGTAGAGGGAAGAAAAGAAATAGTAAACGAACAAATGCAGATTTTGAGGGTGGCATTCCTGTCTGAAGTTTTAAATTTAGAGTTCTCAAGGACAAAGAATCAGTGAATTGCATTTGTGATTACGCTGCTTGAGATGTGAATGGAAAATGTGTGGGCAGTCATCTTCTCTTACCTATATTATGTACGAGTCATGAAACAGAAACAGATGGTTAATATAGGTAAAGGAGGATATCAATTTCATTTATAATTTTCCATGCCTGGTTATTCCTACTCAGGGTCACAGAGAGGCAGGAGCGTATCCCAGCATGCAATGGGCACATGTCCTCTCTGTCTTAGGCATGGAAATTTGATGATGCCCCATAGGTCTGTATTTTATGTGCATTTTTGAAATCAGAACTCAAAACCCATTTAATAAATTATCTTGGGGAAACTGGAGGAAAATGTCTGTTGCAGAGTATCAACAGCTGAATTGCCTTTTGCATATAAACTGTTGCGAGAATGACGGAATGAGAAAGAGGGAAAAAATAATAAATACATAAATAAATACATATAAACACACACACACACACACACACACATACACAAATGAAACTAAGAAATAAAAAAAGAAGGAACAGATGTGGGAGAAGATTCAAGGTGAAAGGGATACAAAAACTTTTCAAGTAATGAGATATCCAGGCCCTTGTCATATTTTGATTTATCTCTTGTCATCTCATGGGCAGTTAATGTTGAGTACATAATGCATGTGTTCTTAGGCCTCACTTAAGACTCACTTATGACTGACCAGCAGTTCTTCATACCAGCCTCTTGCTGTGGTCTATCATAAAGATGTTGATATAACTAAATCGTTGAAAAGGTCTTAATATTAAACTTTATTTATATTTAAACAGCTTATGAAAAATTAGAATAATTAGGATACATGTTCATAGGTTACATGCAGAATTTGATCACGCTAAAAACCTTTTTGAAAAGGAACTTCAGTTTCTTATGATTTGCAGAAAACTAAATATGATTTTGGTGAAAAAAAGAGGCATAAAGATGTGAAGTGTAATTGAATTTGGATCAACCACTCAAAAAGGCTTCATGAAAAAGAAACAAATTAATTAAATAACTGTCAGAACCACATTACCAATAAAACTTTTATTACTTGCTTAACCAGGCAGCATGTGGTATGTATGAAGTGTTTGACACTGCTGACACTGCTGGGCAGCAAACAGTCTGAGCTTTGAGCCATAGTATCCATCCCCTGTGCTAATGCAGAAAAATACGTCTCATCAACCCCTACAGATCATACAGCAAATATCCTTTACAGACAGAGACACTACACTGAAATACTTTGCGCTGTGACACTGGTGCTTTGTGGAATGAGTTCTTGCTTCTGTCAAACTGATGCATTGTGCTGTTCCTTCAAAGATTCTTTACACAGCATACAGGTAAAAAGTAAATACATAGGGTGGAGAATTACTTCATCTGAGTGGACAAGTACATCCTGATTTAACCTACACACTGAAATGCACATGTTGTTAGAGGAAAACATTTTGGGCAAAATACCCTTTTCCTGACTTACCCAAGCTGAGACAAGATGTTTGATAACATTTTCATCTCTGTACGTCCACTAGTTTGGTTCCTATGGTTAGCATTTCATCTTAGCTTAGCATAAAGACTTAAAGTCTGCAGGTGTCATTAACCTAGCTCAGTCAAAGTGAAAAAATAAACCTTACAGCAACTCTGGAGCTGTCTTATTTTTATTTGAAACATGTCATGGATTTTTTTTTTTAATACTTACAAAGGTGAAAAGTCTGGGTAAAAAAAAAGGTCAAAGGGCAGGTTTATTATGCTGCAGAGATTTCAAAGAGAGTTCTCATCAGTTCTGATGTTAGGGGAAGCCGCCACCAGCCACAGGATCAACTTTTAAGATAACTTAACATCATGGGTTGTTGAAATGTTAGCATAATGTGGCACATTGATTATATAAACCGAAAGGCAAATCTTAAGGGTAGACTTCACCCAGTAATTAAGCTAAATTGCAGTTGGCATCATCTCACACATACACCCAAATTGTAAATGTTTTTTAACAGCATAATTTGTTTTCAGAGTTCTTAAGCATGAATAAGTTTAACTTTGTTGTCCAAGTGATGTTACCTTCTGGACAATTCCACACAATACAGTGCAGAATTGATCAATGAAATTAAATTAATCATGTGATCAATGGAAAGAAAAGATGGGAAAACGAACAAATGAATAAAACTCCAATGGCATCGCCTTGGGAAATACCGTTGCCAAAGTAAATTTGAATGTTGTTTCAAATACAATACTACAGAAAAAATATTTGAATCCAAGGCAAAGAGAAGCACTTTAATAAACTTTCTAGTCAAAATGGACCCCTAAAAATATTTTGAAAATAAATTTTAGGCTAGGAGACAACATTTCTCATTTACAGTAGGGAAATAATGGGAAATCTAACATCATAAAATACTTTGGCTTGTTGCTCACTAGATGGCGATATTGTCTTACTGCACAGTGAACTCTTCTGCTTCGCTGTCCATGTATTCATCAGTTCTGTTGCATTTGAAAGATGGTCTCTATCACATTACCTCATATTGTCCTGTTCTTTTTTTTTTCTTTGATGTAACAGAGAAAAATTATTTGAATTTGTCAGTTGTATGTGGCAGGTTACTCTCAGCTGTCACAGCAGGGAAATGCCCTGATGGATCAATATTCCACTGACAATGAAACCTCAATAACTTCACCATATTGGATTAATATAAAAAGGTAATGTAGTGTCATTAACAATAGATTAACAGAGCTGAATCAGACTTCAGTGTTAAGCAGGATGGATCACCTCAACCTGCCGCTGTAGTCTAATGACACCGAAGCATTTGTTCCACTAGTGAATGATCAGAGGTGTCATGTCATTTAAGATCACATTATATTGTATTTGCCTTCATGCGCCTTGTAGTTTGTCTCTTTAAGCCAATTATCCCTCATCCTCCCAAAATGTTGGCACATGGGAAATGTCAAATCCTGTGACAGCTTGATAGATTTTAAGTGATTTGAGCAGAAGAGTGCCAGCTGGAAATTTAATTTCTTTCTTTCTGTTTTCTTTCTTTCTTTTTTCTTTTCTTTTCTTTTTCTTTCTTTCTTTTTTTCTTTCTTTTTTTTTTTTTTTAAAACAAAACACATTATTTATTTTG
>OMLF01001149.1:16407-29325 GCA_900302615.1 Holocentrus rufus | reverse complement strand
AGTGTTAAGAGTGTTTCACAGTGAAACTCTGTTGAAACTAATAGAGGTTAAATTCTTCCATATGGGGTTGCGGCTCCTGATGTAGGGGTACCCTGTACCCTAGCCTGCATATTAAATGGTTCACTTGAGAGCAAGTGACATTTATTCTGTACAGGCTAATAATGTAATGACTGCCCATAATGTAATAAAACTAAATGCAATAAAGCTAATGATATAACAATATACTCTCCTCCCACACCAAAGTGATACGCACTCTGTTTACTTATCTAATTGGGAAATGGGGCAATTTATGGTCCATTTAGATGGATAAAAGCAAGGCAAGTACAAAGTGTTTTTTTTTTTATTACATTTCTTTTTTTCTCTGCTGAATAATGGGATTGTATAATGTTTGGATCTTAACCAAGCTTACCCAAATAATGGAGAAAGTTGACATTTTTTATAAATTTAGTACTTATTTTCAGGAATTGCATATATAAAACACTGGAGGCATGTGTGAGATGCTTAATGACCCCCCACCCCCTTTCCCTTTTTCTCTCTGCCTTCTCCCCCCAACAAAGCTGACTTATTGTCCTCCAGCTTGTGCAAGATGTAGAATGCAGAAGAGACTGTAAATATCAGTGATCATGCCCTCAGCACTCATTTTCAAGGTGTACTCAGGCAGCATAGCAGCAGAACGCTCCCAGACCAACTTTTGTTGTCCACACGAGAAGTGGACATAACAGAATTGGTGCTATGGCATACAGAGAGAAAACTGGTGAGATAAACAGACAGACAGGTACTTTATGAGGAGATTCACAATCTCTTCATACAATCAAACAGAAACTTCACCTGTCCTCTGCCAGGTGGGCTGCTGATGAAACCAGTTGTCCAGGCAGTGCAGAAGCCCACAACTCCCTGATTGGTACAGTACTTGGTATCTGCTCTCTGTAGTCCATACAGACTTTTTAACCCTTTTCCTGGTAAATGTGAACCCTAATCCTATCCCCTCAACTTGCATATTACACCATAGACAAATCAGCTAATATTAATTTATGGTGCAACAATATGTAATATTTTCTGAAGTGTGCATTTTAATGCAATGCAATAGTATTTTCCCTAATATCTTATTTATAAGAGTTCATAGTTACTAACTGCAATTTCTATGTCTTTGCAGTCAAGAGTGTTTATACTAAATTCTCCAATAATGGGATATTCTATTGATACCCAAAGGATAAATTTTACTTTGATGTCCTGCTCAAAGATACTACAGCACAGCACATACTTGTTTGTCTTTAACTAGAGTTCAGTGGTGGAAAGGCAGTCCCCTTTTGCCCCCTCATTACACCTCCAATGAACCACCTGAGAAACACACATGCAGGACACACATATTTTCATGGCTAACACCGCCCCCCTCTGTTGAGCTCTGACAACTGCAATAAGGAGGGGTCCCACTGCATATCCCATCCGAGAAGGGGAAAAAGCAAAGATCTCACACTCTGCCCCTGTTTTCCAGTAATCTTAAAGAACTTGTGTTGTCAATGCATTGCCAATGTATTTGCCATTGTTTACCTGTTTTATGCCATAATCCAAAGTTTAAACTGACATGAAGCCCCTGACCACTACCAATACTGACCACAGAGAACAGGTGTTTAACTGTTATACCTGCAGCTCAGCCTTTCACCACCTATACCCTCCCCCTCTTCTCCTCCACCTCTGTCATCGTAACCTGCTCAGGCCTCGGTTGTGCCGTACTTTAGTCTGACTCATAATCAGATTGATTTGACAGACACTTCTCGCTCCCCCTCCCTCTCCCTCTCAACTGCTGCTCTCTCAGCCCAGAGCACTGCAGTTTTCAGACTTGTGTGGCAGAGGTAAGTGGAACTGTGACTGAGGATATTGCCACACTTTAGCACCAACTTAGAAAACACCCTCCCATTGAAAACAACAGGTGGTAACGTTACTTGCCACCAAAGACCAGGGACCCCACTTTTCACCAGAGGTCAGGCTTCACAGGGATTTGGATTTAGCTGCTCTTTAATTAGTCCCTTCATAAAGAGGATGTTCCAGTCACAAAAGACTTTTCTCCATTGTGACAATGGTCTCCATTCTGTTTAAAAAGGACATTTTACACAAATTGTATCATTACTAGTTTCAGAGACAGAATCACTAATTTCCTCACACAGATTTCTTGTTCTGTGGGTCTTTCTGGTTTAAGTAAGAGTAAGTCAGAGTTCCTGAAGGAGAAATTCAAGGTAACACAGCAGCAGCAACTGCAAGAATTTCAATCCTATGCCTTGCAGAATAAACAAATAAATTATGAGCCAATAGAAATATACAGTAGTATAATATATACATGTGCATAATGTATATGAATATACATATGTGACCATGAGAAAAGACGGAGCTGCTGTGTTGGCTGCCTCCCGGGGGCGGCACCGGAAGTTCTTCTGCCTCTGCTCTTCACTCTCTACCGGTGCTCTGAGAGTGGAGTCAACTGCTGTGGAGAAAAGTCTTTCATGACTTGAACACCATCTTTACTTTGGTGACCTCAGTAAACTTGCACAATAGACAGGCCATTAAAAAACAGGGAATGAATCATTTTTGCCATTTGAATATTCCTTCTTCCTCTTTCATTTGAGAAAACACAATAAAGATAAAGAATGAAATCTGAAATAAACAGACAAAAAAAATAAGATACAGCACAGATAAATCTTATATAATCTTGGGATGTGTTAACAGGGGACCAAGCTAACTTAAATTTTAATCAAAGCTTAGTGCCAATGAATGCACACTTTTAACCTCTGTGTTTTTTTTTAACAAGTAGGTGGCTGTGGCTTCAGCTAGGAGGCTGTGATCACCTCTATGACTATCAAGGACCTTCAGCAAATACAGATCATATCCTTCACAGTCCTCTGGGGCCATATCCAATATGTAATAGAGTGAATTTAGTGATCCATTTAAAAAAATCAACCTAATCTCCTCCTTAATCCCTCTCCAATTTTCAGGTAGTTTTGGACAGTCCCAGAATATCTAAGTGTGTCTCCCACTAATTTCCACATCCTGTCCAGCAAAATTCAGAGGTGTTTGGAAGATGTACCATTTGACTTTCCAGACACTCCATGATAATGGCACTGTTTATAAGTGTGTGACATACTGCTTCCCATATAATAACGTTAATTTTTATTATTACGTTATTTTTTCTTATCAGCCACGCGGCCACGTACTGAGACAATAGTCTCGAACATAGACAATCTTTGGTTTCAACGTCACGGCGTACGTTCTTCGGGACCACAGCCGAGTAGAGCCGAACAGAGACGAGGGATGCCGGGATTTTGGTGACGACAGTGAAACGCCCGCCCCTTCCCTGGTTCTCCGCTCCGCTGTCCTTCCCCCAGCGACACAGCGAGCAGGCTGGTAGAGTCCCCCGGCAGCACGGCGCGCAACACAGCACACTGACAGCTGCGACTGACTCGCAACCGAGGGAAAAGATGGAGCACAGAGACGCCGACTTCAATATATTGCTAGCGACCGATTCGTACAAGGTGAGGCACCCATGGTGGTTAGACTCGGGATGAAACCGCGCGAGGGGGTATGTGTGTGTGCAGGGGGGATGTTAGGTGAAAATGAATAAGTCAAGGTGGTTTCATCAGTCCCAAGGCCATCACACTGCTCTCTGTGGCTGTTCTCTGTCGGTTCACACTAGGCCAAATGGGGAGGAGGAAGAGGAGGAGAGGGCATGCCGATACGGGGTACCAAATTCAGAAAGCAAGCATCTCTCTTTGAGCTAGCTTCATCCAGGACCGCTGATTGCGGAGCCACCGGCTTTGCTAGCCCCGTTGCTATGCAGCTAGCTAACCTAACGTTAGCTAGCGAGCTAACAGGAGGCGCAGGACAGTAGACACAGGGGTTGATGTATAAAGGCTAGTGTTAGCTACTAGCTACCAAGTGCTGTAGGTTAGTGAGGTAACGTTAAACTGAACATGAGGTGATCCCGAGGCAAGTCTTTGGTTTGTGAGGTTAGCCAGATAACGTGGTGTTAGCCCGCCGGGGGAGCGGTGAACAAGTTACGTCAACACCAATACCAATTTGTAGGAAATCAAAAGTGAAACTTGCCTCTGGTGCGAATATCGTATGTACAGTGGTCCCAAACAGTCTTACAGTGAAGTACAAAAATCCGAGGGCTGCAGAGGGTCTTGA
Organism: Holocentrus rufus; assembly: GCA_900302615.1. Classification (NCBI taxonomy): domain Eukaryota; kingdom Metazoa; phylum Chordata; class Actinopteri; order Holocentriformes; family Holocentridae; genus Holocentrus; species Holocentrus rufus. Next base: position 25,149 of record OMLF01001149.1, on the reverse strand, counting down.
ATACAGTTGAAACTGCGGGGTTTTAAGCAGGAATATCGCGGTATATACTGTATGTCCACATGTAAGTTAGCATATTAACTAAATATCTGAGTGAACTGAATTCAGCCGAGTTTAACGTTACCCTCCACAACATCCTTGCTATAGGCCATGTGGATTACATAGGCTAATAAAGAATGAGAATGCCCTTAAAACACTACAGGCTGTAATTCTTGACAGTACTGTCAATCTTTATGATGGACTTTGTAGCCATAGTGTTAAAAGTAGAGCTGCGATGTGTTAAAACTTACTATTAACACATTCCACATATCAGAATTTGGTCATGATTATTTAACTATTCCCTGATTGTCTGTAGAAGGAGATTGCTCCCTTTTTATGGACTATACCATTTTTTTTTTTGGTTTGTTTGTTTGTTTTTTTTGTATGTTTTTACACTTCCTAAAGCATACCATACTCTTTCAGCCTGTATGTTTGAAAGTTTGGTTTACCTTCCAGACAGCCAGTTGTTTGCTTTCATGTCAATATGGTATGAAAATCAGTCTTCAGACATGAAACTTGCTCGACATCTTCTCAGGGTTTATTTTGACAGGTTCACTTTATTATGCATGGTAATTTCAGTTTAATTGATCTGATGTCTAACCTCTTCTGGTGCATTTGAATAACTTTGTAAGCTCTGACGTCCGGGACTTACAGTCAGCTTCTTAGCAGCATTGCATTAATGCTTTATTTTGTTAATAAAACAAGCCAAGAAGACAAACTAATAAGTTAACATGGGCATGCTGAAAAGCATGATGTTGATTTGGGTGCTTCTTGCTATGAAATTAGTCATTACAGTTAGTCTGGTTAAGTATGAGGTAGGGAATTCATTTTTCCTATTTACTGATAGCACATGAATGCACCAATCCTCTCTCTGTTGCACAAGAAATCCCACGCAACAGAATGTAGCCTGTGTTTCCATCCATGACTTCTACCTTTGCATGAATGTAACTCAAAACATCAGGAAATTTTAAGGAAGGTTCATCACTTGAATGTTTGAATAAAAAAAAAAACAGGAAAAAAAATCCTGGTACATACCCAAAAATCTGTTTAAGAAAATGGCCGGCAGTAGTGTAAGGTATGTGTCCAGTGTAGTAATGAGCTAGAAAACAATTGTATGGTCCTTTTGAAATGATAATATTTTGAACATTGTCTGTTCAAACTATTTGATCAAAGACCTTTGCATGAGTCTGCCATTCACTTATTTGGTTTGTGCATTTATTTGTTCGGGAGACCAAGAATTTGTAAGCTACAGATCAGTGTGACAAAGAAGTGTGTGTGGGGACGCAACTTGTTGCCGCGTTGGTTGCCATGTACAGCAGTCACATGAAAACACTTGGTGGTGGGATGTTGTCAGAGGGACAGTCAAGGGATCCTGTGGCTGGCCGAGGGGTGTGGCTAAACGGGCTGAAAATTCAGCTCGATGTCATGCACGTGCAGGAACGTGAGCATGAACACTGCAGAAGGGAAGGAAGCTCAGTGCTGTCACTTTTACTTCGATTGGCATGTTTCACAGAAACATAAATCACTCTCACCAACACTGGTTAACTTATGAAAGTTGAGGTTTGTTGACCTGGATTGGATTTCCTCTAGTGACTTAACACCTCACCAAGTAAGTAAGGTTATGAATGTGATGTTGCTGGCTGGCTGCAGCTCTGGTCTGCTGGATAACTTACATCAGCAAGAGGGGACAGATACAGTACGGGTTGGTAAGATGCATCATAGCCAAAATAACAGTTGAGATCCATAAGAAAACGACACCAGTTCCACAAAATCCAGCTACAGTAATGTAGGCAATACTGTCCTATCTTAGATGTATGATACAAAACATAACATTGAGAAAACAATAGTAACACAGGTTGGAAAGCTGTGCAGGAATGTAAAAAAGTGGCCAATATCAGAATTGACCCAAGTTATATCTTCTGTTTTGATAATGTAGGCTATACTAACTAGAAGTTACTCTTCTTTGCTCACTTTAGCCTAGGCCAGTGCATGCAATAGTGAGTCTAACATTGCAGCACAGATAGGATTGATAGCATTTTCAGTTCAGCTGTTCAGTACTACCTGAATACTAACACCAGCCCCTTACAACTCAGTCACGTTCAGAAGATAACATATGGCTAAAAAAAACAGTCTCAAGAAGCATGTCAGTAAACTCACATCTCTCTGCGATTTCAAAGCATGGTAAGTCGACGTGGAGTGGGCGGGGCCTTACCTCAGTGATAATATAATACCTTTGTGGCTTGGGGGGTGGTGGCGGCAATGGAGAGGTGAATCGAATTGATGGGAAGTGAATGAGCGTTTTGGGAATCACCGAGGAGGTTTACGTTTAGGAGACGAGACAACGCTCGAGGGAAAAAGGCCGAATGGTTCAGAGCAAGATAACGACTCCAAAAGTTAAACTGAATTTTAAAATGTAGTCTGCGGCAGCGGGATAAAGAGAGAATGTGTCAGAGTCAGAGCAAGAGATAATGAGGGGCAGGGAACACGTTGTATTCTTCTGTCCTTCGCCGAGTCTACATCAGCCCGTGTCCGCCATGTAATGATTCCAAAGAAATGTTTTTTTTGAGCAATGGGTTGGGTGCCCAAAATGGCTCGTGGACTCCTCTCAGGTGGGGGCCTGCATGACAGCGAGTAATGATCGCTATATTTTTATAGTACTTCTCTTAACAAAGTGCCGTACAAGTATGTTTTAATGAGCATGGGTCCCAGGGTGAGACTAATTCACTCAATTTGAATCCCAGCCAGGCTCTGAGAGTGTATGAACCTCTCGGTCTCAGGCGTTTGAGACAGGTGCACCGCATAATAGATGTAATGGAGCAACTCCAGCCAAGAAATAAGCTGTTGCTTTCCCTTGAAAACCCCCTTAAGGGGTCGAGATCTACTTTTAAGGTTGCGGGCACAGCACTTAACGTTAGATTCTGTGGGAAGTTTCTAGTTTTCCTGTTTTTTTTAAACAAAGTTTTGCATACAGTTTGCAATCACAGTGTAATTTCGCTCTGTGAATTGCTGTTTATAGTCATATGAGTCATTTGAAACCTGTGTGTTTGTCGTGTGTCTTGTACACTTTCAGTGTTATATTTCCTGTAATCTTAGTTTCATTGTAAAAAAAAAAAATAGAAGCTTGCTCTCAGTTGGCGTTCCCTAAGGTAATTAAAAAAAAGGTGATGATGATGGATGACCTTCATGCTCTTCAAATCTACTGAAAAGGTTTTGTATGTAATTAATTAAAATCCTCCTTAGTGTCTCTGAAAATAGGAATTGATCATTTTTACATCTTTATCCCGGATAGGTTGGCTTATATAGTCTTATATAGATATAGTCTTCAGTTAACAGCAGTGGCATACAGAATGACAGTAGACTTAGGAGTGATTTATATTTCGCCGCTCGGCACTTTTGGCAGATGTCTCCTGAAAAAAAGATACAGTGCCGCACGTCGCCCGCATTTATACTTTCTCAAAGATGTACACAATGTGTTCTGTCATTTCTACGGTAACAATAGGCGCTAGGCAGATGGATTTGTTTACATCTGCAAAAAACATAACAGCTATGTAAGGGAAAAAGCATATGAGAATCCACTTAAACTTTGTGGTCCCGCAGATTCTTCCAACACGCTGATCTACAAAGTGTTGACAATCTGTTGACGAGCGTCTCTGTATTGTTTACATGAGCTGTCACATAAATAACAACACTTTCTTACTCCTTCACCCAGTCATCTATTCCTTCCATGTTGTTAATGGATCTTTTATGGACGTGCCAGGCATCCCCTTGGCAACGAACATCCAATCGGACTGCGCAACAGTCGTGTGCGCTCTGGCGCCTTTTTTGTCGAAATTGTGTCACTTTTGTCGAGCCAGCCGTCAAATGCGGTGAGCGTACAAATAAGCCTCAACAGAAGAATGCCACACGTCTCTTGTCCTTTTTCTTGTAAATTTAATTCCCTTCTAATTCAGTTGACAATTAGTTGTGGAAGCATTAGCCTACAGCTTAGTTGTTTTGTTAGCTGTTTCCAAATTTTCTTTGTCCACTTCGCCACAGTGTCTGGTGGGCTCCAAAGCGTACTTGCCACGCTCCCTTATTTTAGCACCAAAACTAATTTTAAGGATAGAAAAGAACCCCCAAACAACTTGTTTTGTCATCCACAGCTAAATTCGGTCATTACACTCGGCACAGCGGCTGGTGAGAATTTCCCACTGTACAGGTTGGGAAGATCCTGGAAAGGGACGTGACTGTCTAATCCCTTCTTTTACCCATTGACAAAGACTATCAGAATGCCCTGGGGTAAACTTTTCCCTTAGGGCAGCTAACAGGTGTGATTGCGCGCCTACACAAAGAACATCAAGCAGGGGATTTCTGACAAAAAGCAAGTGTGTTTAGTCATGCTTCCACGGTTAAAGCTGAAAAGAAACAACAGAGGTCAGTCAATAAACGAGGGTAAAGACAGAAAACGTTGGCAGACACTGATCAAATTTCATGCTGCGCCTTTCCCAGGTGAGGTGCACCTGTTTTCCCAGGCCAGGGTAACGTTACTGCTCTTGTGTCTTTGCCCCGGCCCTGGACATGTCTCCACTGGTGCAGCAAGCTAGTCGATAAAGCCACACAGACAGGAAGCTAACGGGCCAGGCAGTTGGGATGCGACTGTCTGACCTGTTGATGGCTGAAGCGGTGGCGTTCAAAGGACTGAAACGGCCACTGTCAGCACGTGGTTTAGCGGCTGCATGTGGTTTGTCTGTGTATCTGTGTGTGCATCTTGTTTCTGCTTGTGGGTATGTGTGTGTGTGTTCTTATTTGGTCCTAGCATGTGTAATATTTTAGTTGCATGTATCGGTGTGTGTCACGTGTGTAAAGGGTCACGGTGACTAGCAAAGCGACATTCACCTTATTCACGGGACATAAAAACAGGCTGCACCTTAATGTTTTGTCTGGTTGGGTTGAAAAGAGAAGCTCTGGTAGTCTATTGTCTGGAAACACACAAGAAATACCACAACACAAGCATGTGTGTGTTGCCATAGGACGACATAACTATCATGTCTTAGCTCCAGTGCCTTGCTCAAAAACAGGACACATAGGCTTTGGCAAGTATTCAACCTGTTTCCTTTAGATAAAAAAACATTCGGGCTAAATTTTTAAAAGTATTCAATCATTTGTTTTGTGGCTCGACAAGCTGAAAGATGCTGAAATACCAGAGCTGCTCTAATAAAAACAATCCAGGCTACATGCTGTTTGATGTGTAACCTAAGTGTTTTCCATTGCGTGGGCCGCAGATTAAATTTGTTATTATATTGAATAACAAATGGATAATATCAGTGGATGATGTGAGCAGTGCGTCTTGAAAACTAACGAGGCTCGCACCAGCCATGACCGTGTTGCTTCATCGGTTGGTGATTTTGAAATTGTACACATTGGCATGTGCGTTTTGTTTCTGTGTGTGTGTGTGTGTGTATGTGCATGGGTGTGTGTGTGTGTGTGTGTGTGTGTGTGTGTGTACATACACACTTGCTGGCTACGTGTCATGTTGTGTGTCTTGACTCTATTTTGAGTCCTCCAAAGCCCAGAGGAAAGGACAGAGACAGGGTCAGAGAAACTGAGTAGTTCATTGACATTTACTTCTCTTCTCTTCATTACAGGAGATAGGGCTGTTTTGTTTCTGGTTTCTGCGGGCCACCTGTTTAGATTGTGATCTCGACGTTTTAACGTGGGCAGTTAGCCAGTGGTTTTAACCTTTTTGTGGGTACTAGTGTGAGAAATTTCCCATGGATGTCGTCTAATGAGGAACAAACCTGTGACCCACATTGGGTGGCCGTGTTAAAAGGAAAATGCTGCCCATCGTCATTAGTAAAATATGCCTCTCTGACCCTTCAGGGAGTGGTGGTAATAGGAGAGTCTGGCTAATTTAAAAATTTGGCCTAAGATCACAGTACTCCCTGAAGGTTATACAGACATATTTTGCTCTTAAAAATGGGTGGCATTCCCCTTTAAGAAACCTCGGGGCAGACTTTTTCAAGGTTTGTTTCACAGGCATGGATTTTTCCATGGTTGTAGAGATTGATAAGACCATTTAAATTACAGTCTGTAACTTTGAATAGATGCTTCCTCAACTTTTGGAAGCAGAGTGGTCTGACAGTAATTGACAGGTTGAAAAATCAATCGAGTGAAGAGTAATCTGTAATGGATGACATCATCAAAGTATCATAGTCGTGCCTGTGAGCTGCAGCCAAAAGTTGGGAAACATCCCGTTAGTGCTAATTGTTCATTTCTCAGCCTGCAAATGACTGTTAACCACAGCTAAGTTTAGTGAAGAGCGGTACTGTGGTTTGGGTTAAATCCTCAAATGACCCACAGTGCTCTATGGACGTCCCTGGAGTCATTTGGGGTTTAATTGGCGCACAAACGGCTGCAGTCATCTCTGCATCCTTTCCTGTTTCCACTGTGTTTTTGTGTGTGCGTGTTTGGGGCGTTGTCTGTTTTTCGGGCCTCTTGTTTATTTTTTCCGTGTATTCAGGACAGGTCTGGATACGTCTCTGCTCCATCTGGGTCTCAGTCTGTACTGTACTTAAAAAGTCAACTCATAGATGAGAAAATCACACACTCAACCGACATCAGGTGTCAATGAAGAGCATCCGAGGACGTGGGTAGGAGACAAGTCTGGACATGTCTCACTCTGACTGCAACTTTTTAGCGTTGTTTGATTAGGCTGGGCATGGGAGAAATGTCACACACACACACACACACACATGCAAATACACACAATTGATAGGGAGCACCTTTTATTGACATATCTATGGTTAGCACTCATGCTGAACCTGAATGTTTGCCTGAAGTCACATAAGATACATCATGAGAACAGTGTTTCCCAAGGTACAGGTCACGACCCAAAATAGCTTCCCAGCATGCCTCTGTGTATTTTGTCCTCACATGACAAGAGCGATAATGTGAGGCTGCATCTTTCTTGTGGCAGAGGAAGCTTCAGGGACCTGGAAGGCTGCAGAGTTACCACAAAATAACAGCCATTACCAGATATTTTGATCAGGATTTGATCAGAATTGTAAAATAACAGGCTCTATAAACTAAATTAATCAACACGCCTTATTATTGCCTCATTACATGATGATTCAATTGTGTAAACTAAATGAATCTGCAGTTTACACCAGCTTCCTATTAGCACTTTGCAGCACTGCGACTGCATCCAGCCAATGAAAATCTAAATAATAATGACCAATGACGGTGTGTGACCATACAGATTTTCAACAGTTATAAGACACTGTAGGACAACACATTTTTCTGTCCTTCTCACATCATTTTGGTCGTCAGACCTTCTCGACGGACACGCCCCATGACCATAAATCAGCCTTTAGCCTCATTAGCAGCTGCAGCTGTAGTACAGGACGGCGTGTACATGTACGTTGGACAGGAGGGACGAGACGTCATCAGGAAATGGCAAAACCACGACACAACGACTGCATTTCCATGTAAAGGGGATTAAAAGTTGGCTAGTAGGCGTTTACACTACACAGAGCCAAATGGAAATATTTCCTGCTGGTGCATGTTTGAGGCCTGGCCTGAGGCGTAGCCAAGCCTGGACAAATCTTGTGAATTTGCTCATAGTCTTCAGTTTTCCATATCTTGGAATTATGTGATCTTCTATTATTGCATTTTATAGTTAGATCTACATATATATGTTTCAAAATTATTATAGCCCAGTCCATGACTTTGATTTTGGTCCAGTTTCTGTGTTATAAATCATCCCGTTTCCTCTCCATTTTACAGGTAACACATTACAAGCAGTACCCCCCCAACACGAGTAAAGTGTACTCCTACTTCGAGTGCCGCGAGAAGAGGACAGATCCCACCAAGAACAGAAAAGTCAAATACGACAAAACCGTCTTCTACGGCCTACAGTACATCCTCCACAAATACCTAAAAGGTAAGCCTTGCTGCAAGCTAGACTTACGACGGTCCCTGTTATGAATCTGTGGGTGAGTGGAGAAGAAGTGAATGAGCAATGTTCACCTCCCCCTGAACAACTCCCATAAGCCATCAAAGTGTCCTTGAGCAAGGCTGCAAACCCTGACCTCCAACCTAGCTGGTGTAGCGGCTCATTGGCCATTTATTTATTCAGCTAAGTACAATAAACACATGCTCTTATTCAGTGTCACCCTGCTTCACATTCACACCTGTGATCTGTGCAGCGCAACCATAATCCTCTGCTGTTATCCCATTGGCCTGAAACACAGGACAAGACTGAATTTTTCTAGTTTGTATTCAGGCCTGGGGCCATCACCAAAAGTTACAACACAAACTGGAAAAAAAGAAAAAAAAAAGAGAAGTTTAGTTTCTTATGTTTAGTTTATTATGAGCCTAGTCCAAGTATGGTATTACGAAATACAAAATAAATCCCATATTTTTTTGTTTTGGCAGCCATTTCAGGAAATTAGCAAACCCCGCCCATCCCTGTAAAGTCTTAGAGTTGCAAACAAGCTATGTAGAGCCCATTGTGATAGTGCGTCGGTCCCAGCGGGAGAAATTTATGTTTTTGCTCTCCCCTCCCCTCCACAACAAGGTCACAGCACGGGGTCAGCTGCAGAACAGCTCTCCCGGAGCTCTCTCGGGCTTCAATGTGTTGCTCAAGGACACTTCAGCAGGGCAGGTGCTGCCTTTTGTGATCCGTCTGGTTTCACAAGGACGTTCCTTTTGTTCCCCGTACTGTTA
>OMLF01001145.1:19755-33125 GCA_900302615.1 Holocentrus rufus | reverse complement strand
GTTATTAACATACTGTAAACAGACAAGTTAGGTTAGCACAACTTTAGGTATGCAACGTAAATGAAAAGCATGACCGACGCAACAAAGCACGCGTCACTCGTCATGACACGAGGCAAAGAGAGTTTATCTGAAACGGGAGACATGTTGAGTTATTGTTAATTTCACAACGTCGTTATAAACGTACCTGTCGGCAAGCTCCGCTCAGCCCACTCCTGTAATGTTGCCTGGCTGTAGCTTACTCCTGTACGTTACTGAGAAGACAGCGGTGGGACTGAGGATTGAATGGAGTCAGAGCTCCATGTATTGTACAAACGGCGCAAGGACATCATTCTGCACGACTCCGACACTTAACAGCATTTACTGTTTTATGACAAATTAAGAATATATCGACGTTTAATTGGCAAAACTCCGGCCGATGATGATTATTTTGAAAAGGGCTACAATCGGCCGATTAAATCGGCCGGCCGATGAATTGGTCGGGCCCTACACCTGATAGTTAAGTATCAGCATCAATCTGCCCAAATAAAGTGTTTTATTGAAGTAGCACTCATTATTTCAAGTATGCAATGGAAACTTTCCTAAATTAAGCTGGGCACTGTACTACACTCACCCAGTGCCAGGGTTTTGAGTGGAAGGGGTTTCAACTGCGCACACACACACACACACACACACCCACACACACACACACCCACATGCACAACCACGCACACGTGCAATGAGTGCTGGTGGACCTCTTTTGTCGAGAGCTGGACATGTCACTCTCAAGTCTTGGCTGAAAACAGGACTCAAAATAGAACATAAATCAACTTAAGAAAAAATGTAGAAAATGTAACAGCAATAATCCAGCCAGCTGTCCTGGACACCTCAGCACACAGCCAGTCTTTTGGTTCATTTACCAGCTTCCACTGAAACAGAGACACACACTGTATAGAAGATAAATTGTGTGCAGGTAAGTCTAACCGTCCAAATGGGTCACTCCCACTTCTATTCAACTCCACACCACTGGATCTGAAGTGTCTTAAAGGATAATGCTGGCATATTTTTAGTAGGAACTTGTCTGACTGTGTTGGCTCTTGTAGGAGTAAGCTCCTGAGCATGTGCAGTTTCTTGTTAACACAGAGACAAAACAGGATTCTGTGGCCGACTTTGAACACAATCAAAGCAAACCACAATGCCCACATGATCATGATGATGATGAGCTTCATCGACCAAAACAAGAACATGGCTCTCCGACCTGGTTGAACTGGTTTTTAAAAAAAACAAAAGAGCTTTCAGTGGCTTGCTTAATGTTGCCGTTTATGAGATTGGCTACAATGTGCGTGGTGATGAGTAAGACAGAATGTGGTTGTTATTGTATTGTTGGTTTCTTTATAGACCAGTTTTGTACTTTACATGTTTCTGTTCCAGAGTTTCTGTTCAAAAACAGGCTGGTACAGGCTACAACATTTTGAAATTCAGATCAGGCCCTCATACTCTGTGCATATCGGAGGGATAGGAAGCCGTGGTATAGCTAATTGCTAACCCAAAAGGAGACCACACACTGTAAATTTCATGTAAAGAGAGAGAAGAACCACTTCTTGTGTCAACTATGTGGCGCTAGAGAACAAACACTAATTATACATAAAGTGTTATGTGTAGACCAAACCATGTAAATGTCATGTAATTCGGTTGATGTTTGTCAAAGTAGGCTGACTTCCTATTGTCAGTAGGTGGCGCTATGCTTAAGACTCAATATTAACATACAGATGTGTTCAGGCCTGGACTCTTATCCAGCATGTGAAATGTGAGGCAGACTGGACAATGTAAATTTGAGTAACAGCAACTTCCTGTTTCATGGCAAAACATCAAAATTCGCCTTGCCACCGTTTGATGGAAACACAATTTTCACAGTGAAGCTTCATCAACAACTTAAGGGTTTTCTTACGATGTTTGAAGTGGATGTGGTCAACCCGCCATCTACTGTTGCCAGTAGATGGCGCTATGACTATGATGCAAAATTGGCCTATAGGTTTCTTCAGGTATAATTTTTCTTGTTTTGTTTGGGAGATAAATTGGTGGCTGAGGCTTTTGTTTATTATTTTGGCATGTGGTCCCTCCTGAAGTAAAGGGTAATGTTGCTTATTAAAAAAGAAAAAACATAAGTACACTGGTCTGTAAACCTGTTCCACCTGGTTTTGGTTCAGGAGCAGGAGTCCCAGGATGGTTCACAGCTGGCCTTCAGATTCTCAGGCGGGCTCCTTATCCATCAATCTGCCGCTGGCAAACTGGTCCAGTCAGCAACACATCACCTGTCTTCCATTTGCCTCACACCTCAGACAAAAAAGAGCCCCTAGACTGGATTCTATTCTCCATTACCAAATTAGTGTATCCCAGTAGGGAGTGCACTGCTTTGACTAAAACTCTACTGGACCTGGTCTTGCATTTGTCTTGGACTCAACAAAGGTGGTCTTGACTATAGTTGTATACCTCTGATACTGTGATTTCACAGTAAGTACAATGCCTGCAAATGGCAAAAATTGTGCAAAAATAGCACACTAAATTAGGAATAGTGGACTTCCTGCTAGGTTTAGGGTCACGGCACCCAGACTTTTTTTCTTGTCTTGGGATGATAAATGTGCCTAGCGAGTTTTGTACTTTTAGGTGAAACATACGGCAAGATCTGCTTCTTTGAAATTTTCTAGGGGGCGCTGTGGAGCTGTTTTGCCACACCCATGTGCAAAATGCAAATTTGAGCATGTTTAGGCCCTCAAAAATGCGATTGATTTGGGAGAGCAAAAATCATAGCCACTCGTAGAAAAACTCCTGACCAACCTGTAACCCTATTAAATTCCATAAATATATTTTGTTGCTATGGGGCAGTAAAAACCTTACTTATTGCCCCTTTAGAAACTGTTGACTCCTTCATGTTTAAAAGTTTCAAAGCAGTGGCAATGGATGCTTACATACTTATCTGACGTGTAGCTGAAGACTCGTGTAGTAATTACAGAAGTTTATTCTACTGAGACTGAGGCTTAATTTGATAGAACAAACGCAGAAGCACATGGTGCATGTACATCTTGGTATGCTTCAACAGCACCGTTCAAAACAAGTTTTATTCTGATTACTTGCTTGGGTGCATGTAAACAAGCACCTAATCAGATGAAGTTCGTCAGCGTTCAGGTAAATAGTTAATTTATAATCTTCAGTCGGAAGTGCATTGGCGATGATGAAATGCTCTGCATGTAAAAAACCCTGCACACTGCCAGTGTGGCTGAACTCCAATCACAACGTGCAAGGCTTTCCTGATGTTATGATTCAGGTGTTAAGCATATTTTGCTGCGGGTATGACAGCATGGAGCTTCTGCTTGTGGGTGTGGACGTCCAACTGGAGACGTCAGCTAGACAAGCAGAAATAGGGAAGGAAAAGAAAGTAAGTTTGGTGTCTTTCAGTCATTAGCAGTGCAATTAGGGATGCAATGGAAGTTTACTCGCCTTTTTAATCGCACACTAAGGTGATCCAACTTTTTAGTGCTGACACAAATTTTTATCAAATAAACTCATAGTGTCATAACAGCATCAACAAAGTAAAAATTAATCAAATCAATTAAATTAATGGTTGTAATGTCACATGATTATCACTGAGTGGAGGTTATACTGTAGTTTACTCACCTTTTTATTTTCCATTACGTCACTGGTAACAATGCCAAGGAAAAGCTGTGGGTAGTGATGACGATCCAGCCCACTCCCCTCCCCCCAAGGACATACTCACACACACACACACACACACACACACAGTTTCATTTCTTTTTTTTCCCAGATAGGCACTATTTTTAAGCAGAGTGTTTTGACAGCCAGCAACCCTGAGAGTGAAAGGAGCAGTCATCTGAGTATGGCATCACTGAGGAACGCCGGAGGCAAAAAGGCTGGAGGGGCCACTAAGGGCCCTTATACTGACACTGACTGACAGACCTACCGTCCTATTCTATGACAGCAGGGCAAGGATGACTTACACAGAGGCGACACGCGCCTCGAAGCGTCCTCCTAGGGAGCGAGCCGAGCCAGCTCCCTCATTGTGATCTAAACAGAAATATTCTCTCTGTGGCAGTGTGTCCCACTCAGCATCTATTTGATGCCCGACAGCCTCGGTACACATGGTCCATCCAGACAGAAGAAATACACAAGTGCTGCTTCTCCTCTCCAAACAAACATTGGTGGTTCATGACAAGTCTGTGATTTCTTGTGATCATGCACACAAATATGAATGCATACACATGTGCACATGAATGCACATCAGAGTATGCAAACATACTTACATAAACACACACAAATACACACAAACACAAACTCAAAATCAATTCCCCTGACAAATAGCAAATGTTCCAAACATGATTATTATATCTTGCAGCAGTGGAGAGAGTGTGGAGTGGTGTAGAGGGAGAGAGAGAGAAAGGAGGGTGGGATGGGAGAGCGAGAGAGAGAGACAGACAGTCAGAGAAAAGACTGAGAACAGGAGAGCTTCTCCCTTCTCTCCTCTCTTCATTCTATTCTCTGCCTCTGATCTAATTCCTCCTCTCTGCCAGTCAATGGATGTAAATTAACTGTAAGTGGAACGAGATTAGTTGCTGTCTAGGATCCTGCCTCCCCCACCAGGGGGAGTAGGGGAATTTATTCTGCCAATCAAAAAGCTGGTTAAGCTGTATGGAAGATGACTCAAGGTTTCATCTTATCCTTGGTCCAGTTTTTTGGGGCCTGCATGATTTTGGCTGGCTTTTCTTGGCCAGATGTCAAAGGAAAATGCAAGTGATCATGCACAGACTGCTGTACTTATCTAAGGAGGTTAAACAGGATTCCAGGAAACAGCTATGCACTGCTGAGAAGGAATACTTAAAGGTACACTATGTCATTTTATGATGCTTTTCCATTTAGTGGTTATTGCTGTCCCTGGCTGTATACAGACTCAAGTGGTTGGGAGTTAAAAGCTAAATAGTGTTTCATACATCACAGTTAGAGGCAATGTTTTGACACAAGTTAGGCTGATGCATAAGGTTAGAAGTGCTTAAAGGGGCTACAAGTAGTATCAAGTCAAGCAACAGCCAAACATGTATTTAATGAAACAGCAAGTTGTGATATTAGCAGCAACAGGTAGGCTGACAGCAAAGGAGAAAGCAGTAGCAGTGTTTGGCTAACAGTATCACTAAGGGTAGCTACAGTATGTACAGCACATGCTGCATACCCAAGCAACAAATCGTCATTGTCCAGCGAAAACATTGAATCTCCAATTTTTGAGATTTTCATGTTTTTATTTAATTGTAGTATTTAACTGTTCCTCTGTGGGTTCAAAAAGGGTTCTACAACCCTTGGGGTTATGAAACCTTTACAAAACTAATATTATAAACTGAAAGACGTGCAATCCTCAAGGTAAAAACAAGACTATTTTCCTTAGATTTTTGAAAAGTTGACATTCTGGAGATACATGGTTTTCACAGGACAAATAAAATGTAAAAGCCTGTGTTAGTTCCATGGATGTGGTTATTTTGTTATGATGATGTTATTCCAAACTGGCTGAATAAGTCTCTGCACTCAAGAGCTTCAAATGTTTTGAAAAGTGCTTGAAAAATGTTTTGAAGCATTTCAATAAAAAATAGTTCCCCCATTTTGGAAACAAGAGATCTGGAATGAGCGTCGATAATGACCCAGTGACAAACGTGTATTGTTGTACATCCTTCAAAACATTTCTTCGGCTCTGGGACACTGCTCAAAACCATGTTGTTTTCAGGCCTGTATACGCTTCATTCATTTTGGAGGAACACATTCCCTGCAAAGTGTTTGTTCTTGCAACAGTGAAAGAGTTGACTGGATCTATTTCACATGCACGGAGCAGCAAATATCCCTGTATAGGTAAGAATCTGAACTGTCACTTTAAATAACCATTATTATGCATGAAATGGTTAATAAATGCTTGTGTGTAACATGTAGTGATGCAAAGACTACCAAGTGAGGGAACAACATAAGGAACCGATGAGCAGTCAAACTTTGGGGCACCAGCTTCATTCGAGTGTCCCCGGTTGAGTCTCCTGAGCTGAATCCTGGTCTCACTGTCACACTGGCAGCTAAACATCCACACCTCTCAGCATGTGAGAGATGTGGACACTGCATGCCCTACTTGCTGCAAGCCTCACCTTCCTCTGCATGGGGCAGCGACTCATGCACTGTCACATCCGTGTTCAATATGCTGCACTGCTGCTGCTGGGGAAAACAATGCAGAGAAGGTAGAGGCAATCATGTAAATTCAGTCTCGTCAAGGACTGGAAATGATCAAAGCCCTGCAGCGTCAGAAACCCAGCAGATATAACTAACATGCACTCAGTAAAAAACAAAACCTTCAGTAGAATATCATCAACTCCTCACTGAGTGATTGAGGGGTATCAGCCAACCAGGAGGCTGATACCCACAACCATTTGGGACTTCAGCTCAGTGTAAACAGATTAATGAGCATTTCAGTCCTATGTTCAACAGCAACAATCCTGGGTAATTATCGGCTTTGGCACTGATCAGCAGAGGTGTAAATGGGTTATCAAGTAATTTGCAAGGCATGTAGGTGCAATGATACAGGACCTGCCTTACACTTCAGGCTGGCAGTCCTAACCTCTGTAATGTTAACATATGTAATATGATAAATGACCAATAAATCACCATTGTTTGGACTGGACTTGTTCCTCGTGAAGTTGTAATGAGAGATGGACAGAAAAAAACACTGCATTTCAGTCAGATTGGAAGATTGTGACATCAGTTAACCTGGAAGTGAAATATCAGGCCCAGGACCTGTGCTACTATAAACAGTGTCACTCATTTTGTCACTGTGTTACTTTATTTATTTATTTTTTTAAATAAGCAAGCACTGACCAAAAAAAAAAGTAAATGGCGCAAAAATCTTTCTGGTAGTTTTATATGGATTCACTTGTTTCCAAACTTTCTTGAATCATGCATCATGTCATTTTTTTCTCTTTTTTTGTGGGTTGATCTGCCTCACTTCAACATGTTTACTTGTTCCTAGAAAAATTCCTCAAACCAGTGAAACTGCATCAGAAACAAATGGGATTTTCTCATCTCACTGGCAGATTTTTTTTTTTTACCTGTTTTAAGAAAAATAAGATTTTAACACTGAATATGGGACCAAATAACTTGTTAAAGTGGCAAAGTGGCAATGCTTTGAAGTGAAACCTGCTTGGTGTAGAAGTGTGTGTGTGTGTGTGTGTGTGTGGTGTTGATGGGGGGGTGAGGGGTCGGGTGGAGAGAGACAGATTTGAAAGCGAGGAGACTTTAGCGCTGAATATGGGACTAAATGACTTGTTAAAGTGGAGATGTTTTGAAGTGAAACCCGCGTGCTCGGTGCAGAAGTGGTACGAGTGAATGAGCAGCCTCTTCATTTTGAAGCTGAGTAAAGTTGAACCTCTTATCTCTGCGAGAGCTGAATCCCAGGATGCCTTTCTCAGCCAGAGACCAAACATTTCACACCCGTTAGCATCTAAAAAATCAGCCTCCTTCCTTCACTGTATGCCCCATTTACCACATACAGGTCACTGCCTTCACATACTCGGACACTGGGTCTCAGCCATTAAGGAGCCTTCTTTCCCACAATGCATCATCAAGAATACAGCATCATCTACCTGGAACCCATCCTATTGTTGAAACAATCCACAGAACAAAAGAGCAAATGTTGTGGCACTAAACAAAAAAGAAAATAGCTTTGATGCTCATTTGGCCCCAGTCTTCCCACTGGGACAGTGATGGCAGCAGCATCTCTGGTATACGAAGCAACCTATTCATCCGCCGCCGTGGCTGTACACAGCAGCCACAGAGGCCCTCACCCTAAGGTGGCAATGAGGAAAAGAGGAGTGATTGATCCTTTGCACTTTCCACCTCATGTAGCAATAAAAAGACAGGCGGAGGCAAAAATCGATAGATGTTTATAAAGGCTGCTGTTGCACCGAGGCTGCGGATATAACGTTAAGACCACCCAGAGTTAAACAGAGTGAGATGAGGGCAGAGAAAGACAGGAGGGGAGGAAACAGATAACCAGACAAACAGATGCTGTCATTGCACGCAAACAAATAAAACTCAGATAAATACATAAGATATATATATCTACTGTTATTTCTCCAGGTTCTTTGACATGCTGCTGATGGAATACTGCCCTTTGGAAAGGCATGCAAGAAAATCACCGTTCCTTCAACGGGATCCAACCACATACCAATCTTCACCGTGATTTGACCTGTGCTGGGTTATATTTTACCAGGTCCACACACAACACACTCTACCTCCAACACCTAATTGTCTACAAGGGGGTAGCGACAGTGTCCTAAATAGAACAAATGGCGCGAGGGCTCCACAGAGGCAGTGATGTGTCAAACCCAGCCATGGTTGGTAAGAGGTTGGAGAGCTGGAGTGATTAAAGCAATGAATCACTGGTGGGGAGGTCTTGGGCGCCGGCGTCATGTCACACACACAAGCTGGCAGTACAGAGCGCCCAGCAGCAGGACAGCATTTCTTTTCAAACACTCAGAGAATGAAATATGTGTATGGGTGTGTGTGTGTGTGTGTGTGTGTGTGTGTGTGTGTGTGTGTGTGAGAGAGAGAGAGAGAGAGAGACAGAGTGCGATGTTTCATTGTGAACACGTTCCCTTTCACTGTGACTGTGTTTATACAACACTGTACAAATGTGTCCAGTTTCATTCTCATTCTTGGGCTGCAGACACAGGACTCATAAATCTAGATAGAAGATCTGTAGCGCAAATGAGTTTAGGTGTTACTTTGGGCTGGCCTGTGTGTGTGTGTGGTGGTGGTGGTGTGCGTGGGTGTGTGGGTGTGTGTTGGGGGGGTTGGAAGGGAGAAAACTACCTTGAAGCCTTGGTGTTAAAAAAACATCATTGTAAACTAAAAAGATAAAGGTCGATTTGGTGAAAAAACATGATTTTAGTTCATGTATAAAGATTTTTTTTGTACCTGAATGCTAATTGTGCACCTCGGTGACACTATGCTATCTGTAGATGCACTTGTTCGGCCCATGAGCCGTTCCTGCTCTGGAGGAAGTGCGAGTGTCGCCAATGCAGTCACCATTTGTGTGTCTTGTTTTGGTCTAACTTCACTTTGTTGTTGAGCCCTTTCTGATTCAGAATCTGGCCTTTTCAGCGTAGTGTCACCACCTGCCTCGGTCATTATTGCACTCCCTCGTTTCATGGGTTCTTTGACCATGACTATTCGGGAATGGGAGCGCTTGGGGAGGCAGTGGGAGGAGCTTGAGTCTGGAACAGATTTTGGCAACAAACATTGGAGAGGAGGTGAAAACGGCAACATTATAGCTGGTTCACACAAGTTGGTATTGACTTTAACGTTGCGCCTCAAAAAGTCTAGACAGAGAAAAGTTTCAGGATTGTGAGGAGATTCTGAAATCAAATACCACAGGCTTAAAATAAGCTAAAACTAAACTGAACTTGAAATGAAAAAATAACAATAATAATTAGCTAAAAATTTTAAAAAAGAAGATAGAGAAAAAAGAAAATGAAAAATCCAACACCGTGATAAAGAAAGAGAGGGACCGTCAGACAAAGAGAAACAGAAAGAAAGTCAAGACTGCAGGCAGCACAATGAACCGTGGCCAGCCGGACCACCTTGAGAGAAACCATGCCAATCCATCCTTGTCTTGCATCCCCCCCCCCACACCCCCCGCATCATTTATCCGATCTCAGTGAAGCGTCAATGCCAATGTTTAGCGATATGAGGTGTGATTGGAGGTGACACCCACAGTCTGCCACAGTAACTATGCTTACTACAACAACAGATTATACATGTCTGCTTCGATTGGCTTTACAGTGACAACACAGATATCCACAAGCTGTTCCCTGACATCTGGTGAAGCTATCAGGAGTGAGATACTACTGCAGCGGTAGCCACTGGCCACTATGAATTTATTGTATTCTACATGGTGCTTCGCTTTCCAAACAGTTCCCCCTGGGTGTGAATGAAGGATACGGCAGCAGTGTTACAAGAATCATAAAACATGTGATAATGCATTTGTATGTGGAAAAAAACCCTCTTATTTAATCTCATGTTCCATTTTGTTTTGGTTTGTTTTTTAACAAGTGAAAAAATCTGCCAGTGGGATGAGATAATCCCACTTGTTTCCAATGCAGTTTCACTTGTTGCAGGGATTTTTGAGGGGAACAGATACAAATATGTTGAAACAAGGCAGAAGAAGGCAGATCAGCCCACTACTATCAAGAAAATGGCCCTTGATTGAAGACAATTCTGTTTGCACTGAAAACAAGTGGGATTATCTCATCACTGGACGATTTTTTTCACCTGTTTTAAGAAAAACAAGCTTGAACAAGATTGACTGAACATACTTGTTGCTGTAAAATAGAGATTTTGGTGCACTAATATAAAACAAACAGCAGGGGGGAAATATTTGTTCTGCAAACCTTCAAATGCAATATTACATGACATTCCCCCAGGATGCCAAAATATTCAGAATTAATGATCTGTTTGTAAAGGTCATGCTGTGGGACAATGACCGCTGATTTTATCCAGCATGTGGCCCCCCATTTCATGCAGGCCTTTTCATTACCAGATCAGTATTTACTGTAATTCCATGTGCCGTCTGATCCTCTCATTTAAAGTCATCACACCACAACGTCCATTTACAACGAAATGTGCATAGCTCAATTTGGTGGCTCCAAAATCCAGCGCTGAATAAAAATGGCACCGAAGCAATTGCAGCGTGTGAGAGGTTATTCTATACATGATGTGAAACTAATGGAAAGGAAATGGTTTCCCAGGCCGCTGCAGAGAATGTCTGATCTCACGCCAGGCTTGCACAGTGGTCGGTCATGGAGTTTGGACACCTAGAGCGAACAGCAAGACTCCATGATCACAGGGCTCTGAACAGCCGGCGATCTCTGACTCACATTGTATCAACAGCTGAGTCCCATCCATCTGTTGATGCAAAATCTATATTTTATCAAAGCGGAGATGAAGTTTGAAATGAAAGGATTGCAATGTGTGTCTTAGTCACACATTGTCTTTTTTTTTTTTTTTTTTTTTTTTAATTGACCCAGCAGGAGGGGAATGAAATCACTTGTGAGACTGACGAAATATAAAGCACAGAACATATCCTTTCACGTTCTGGCTTGGAAGGGCAGCTTTGGCTGTCAGTCACTTGGCAGGCTTAAGGTTTATTGGTGACGATGATTCCAGAGGGAAAGGGGATCAGACAGCAGGAAAGCTGTGAACTGAAGCCAAGTCCATTTCGTTTTCGCGGCACATCTTAGTATTTATGATGCTCAAAGTCAAAGTCAAACAACTCAATGAAGCGGCGTGCAAATTCAAAGGGTCTGCAGCAAAAAAAAAAAAAAAAAAAGTGAAAAGTATAGTTTGTTCACTTTGTGCCAGGCTTCTCACTTAACACTAAAGCAGCAAATTAGATTGTTACGGGGAGATTGGAGGCATATCTGTGAAGAAACGTTATCAACAAATTTGTTTCCCATTGGGCAAAGTGTGTGTGTGAGTCATGCTGGAGGGGAGCCATAATGGGGAAGGCAAGCAAGGATGACGAGGAGGAAGAGCAACTGATGGATAGACGGAGTTGGAAACCAAAGCAAGTAACTCAAGCCTTGAAATGACAGATTCATGCCCCTCATTTGCCTTGCAGAACAGAACTGAAGTGGTTGATGCATTCACCTTGGAGAGCAGCGTTCATGTGTGTGTGTGTGTGTGTGCATATGTGTGTGTGCGTGCACGGCAAGCGTCAGTGCCATTGTCAAGGCTGTCGTAGCGTTGGTGGGTACTGGAGTGACTTGTGGATCAGGTGTGCCTTCACAGCTATTTCCCAGTACAACGCCTCCTCTTCCATTAACGCCCATCAACTGTCGTAGGAGGAAACGTCAAGCGATGACACTGACAAGTTCAGTCGGATCCTTTAGTTCTGCCTTTGCACTTAAGCAAGTTTGAGTGATATATCTATGAGCCGAGCAGACAATGTTCTAATATATATACATATATACGTTCTTATTCTTTTTTGCAAACAGAGCTGTTCTATAATAAAAAGCCACTGCTTATTCAATTGATTTCTGACTCAGGCAAGTCATTTCCAAGTCTATTATTATTTCCCTGTCAAAGCCACTTTGTGCACTTGCTTTCTGACTTAGCTGAGGTTACCAGAATAGCGTGGGTGAAGAGTTTGCTGAAGGAGGCTTGAAGTAAACTACATTTCATCAAAGCAGATATGCCAAAGACAACAAGACGAGCTTTACATGTGCAGGCAAGAAACTCACACAAATTTGAAAAATAAAAATAGCCCAGAGGCAATATCAATACACATGAAGATTTCAGACGCTGTGATCAATATGGCTCTGTGAGTACTATATAAAAGAAAACTCCAAACTCTGACTGCAGTGCATAGAAAGTAGTCAGTCACTTCAGCTAGTTTGCAGATGAAATGCCAAGCTCTGACACTCACTCCTGAGGGAGGACCCCTGTCAAGAGTGATCGATCACTGGGGGGCCGCCCATCAAAAGGTGACATTGACAAGTTCGAATGACTTTTTTTTTCTTTGTATGTTGTCTGAGACGAATGGAAGTCTGAGTTTGTTGATACTTGACTAATCCCCAGAGACATGTACAGTCTAGCCAGTGTCCTACATTATTTGAGCAGTCGTCTGTTTTCTAGGTTTTTGCAGTCCAGGATCTAAACATGTGACATCCTTACAATGAAGAAGTCGTAGTGAATTCACTTTGGTCATGTGACCTATGAAGTATCAGGAAGTAAATGTTCCTGAAGAAACAAATTAGTTTGAGATCAACGCTTCTATTTTTAGGGGCTGACTTTGCTGTAGGAGATAGCAGCCATTCAATAGTGTTTGGCAGTCAATGTTGGTTGGCTGGAAAGCAAAAACATTTGAGAAGCTGGGAGACAGAAATAAATGGGTTCTATTTTGAGACACCTGCTGTGTCTAGACAACCTAGATATGCCAATACTTGATCTGGCACACTGTCACTGACAGTCTTGTAAGCCTAAATATCTCTCCTGGCCAAGAAAGTACTTGAGAACATGGGTAGATGTTTGGTGCCCCTGGGTTGTTTGATGAGATGAGAAGAAATTCAGCTCTCACGAGTATCGCACGCTTAAGGGGGAGAAATGTTCGCTGTGTTTGGGCTTACAGGAGGTATTGTCATGCAAAGTTTCCACTTCTGGCTCTAGTTGTGGTCCGGAAATAAACACTGAATCTCACCAAGTGGTAGCGATGGCCTCACTCACAGAATCCGCTACCAGGCTTTTTTGCTTTTTTGTGTGAAGTTTTAAAAACAAGGGGAACATGTTGTCTTAAAAAGTGTACG
>OMLF01001141.1:42530-58567 GCA_900302615.1 Holocentrus rufus | reverse complement strand
CCAGGCTGGCGAAGAAGCGGACGTCCCGGTCCTTGTCGGACTGCAGAGCCATCACAGTCTCTTCTAGCTCATCTGAGTAGCTGCAGCCGGGCTCCTTGAAGTATGCTGAAGACAAAACCAAAGACAAAATTAGTGGGGGTCAGGGGGGGGGCTACCGGGTGTGTGAGAGAAAGAGAGAGAGCAGGCAGTGACAAAGAACACATTTCCTGGCACTTTACCTTTCTCCATGACGCTCTGTCGTAGTGCCTTGGCTACAAGTACGCGGACGTTGGCCACGGGGTCTGAGGAGAGGCTGAGCAAGCTGGGTAAGAGGTGCTGGGCGAACTGGTCCATAGGCATGCACTCCTCCTCCACTATGGCCTGAGGGAAACACAAGAGGTCAAAAACAGGCTGGTGAAAAGAAAGCTGGGCAAACACAGGCAGGGAAATTAGTCCGCAGGCATTCAGTGCAGGAGTGCAGTCCTGCCTTACAAAAGCCAGGGGAGGAACACAATAAAACAGGAATTGACAGAAGTGCTGACCAACTAGCTCATGATCAAATAATTCTTCAGTATATTAGATGAATAGAAAAAGGCTGGTGGAGACATAAGCATGTGACAAACATGCACGATATCTAGAAAAGGTCATGATGTTTGCTCTGCATTTCTGCTCTGCCACAGTAAGAAAATTACTCTCACTGCTGGAGAAAAGGGAAAAACAGTATCATGTAGCTAATCCTTCCTCTGAAACTTAAATATATCATCAATACATAAATAAATAAATTAATATATATATAAATAAATGAAAAATTCTATTTCACTGCTAGGTTTAATTACCCAAAGAAAATCCTTTTAGCACTGAAGGCTTTACTAAAAACCATGATTGGGACCAAAAAAAAAAAAAAAAAATACTACCACTAAATACTAATGAAATTTTCAGAAAAACACAGCAACCAAACATTGCTTTTGATAACACTAGCTTGGACATTCAAAACAGGCAAACAGCTTGCACAGGAATAAAAACACAGGCAGTCTGATATGCAGAAGCTGCTCATCATTTGAGTGATGTCAGAGCCGCACAGACCTGGCAGATGAAGGCAAAGGCCTGCCGCCCCACCCACTTGGGACAGTGGCAGAACCTGACGATGAGTTCGTTGATGAAGTTCAGGCCCAGGTCATGAGCTCCGCATGCATACAGCTTCTGGAGGATCTCCACCACCTGCAAAGATAACATCATGATGCACTGAAAAAAAGTGTTCACATGTAATGTTCACAGCCTTAGGCTGGGTAAGACTGTCTGGCATGTGATTGGGATAAACTAAAAGGATGAGGGGTAATTGCAAGAAAACAGTGAATCTTGATTGGAAATGAACAGTAGGGTTTTTGTAACTCCTGTAACCCAGAGTTACTAACAAAACAGAGCAAAGGAAAAAAAATCAGGGGCAGGCATCGCACTTCTCCATGGGGTCAATATTTGCAGAATATGTTGGGGTGTAAAGCCTCATCTACATCAACTATAACAGCTAAATAACAGCTGCATTGACTTAATCTACCTCTCACACGCAAACTGACTTAGCTTGGGCTACAAGGAATCGAAGACGAGTAATTATTTATAAACTCAGTGCAGGTATTTATTCTCCAGCCAAGATAATCAATTACAGCAGCTACCAGCCAGAGCAATACTATCTATTGCATATATACCATTGTGCTGAATACAACATCATCCATCAGTGTACGTTGTATTTCCCCTTTGTCTTAACTTTTCCACTGTGTTTTTGCTGACCTCAACATCTCTAAAAGTCAGTTTTTTTTTCCCAGGTGCCTGTTTTTAGTGGCCTCCATTCACACACACACACACCCACACACACACTGTTACCACGTACCAGTTTGTAGGAGATCCACCTGACTTCTGAGACTTTGTCAGAGCAGAGTGTGAGTGCTATCTGTCTGAGGTAGTCATACACATCGTAGTGGCTGTACAACTCAATGATGAGAATCAGCTGCCTGCAAGGGGACACACAGAGAGAGAGGATTCAATCAGACAAGGTTTACACAAAGTGTGCTTCTATTTATCATCTAACTAGAAAACAGGGTTACATGATTTCAGCATACATGATAAGGGAAACATCAAAGACATCTGTTTTGACATGTTTTCAATTTCAGCTTTGTGAATTTTAACCAAAGTCAGCTAAATTGTAATATTGTTTTCCCCCTCAAAATTGAGTCATCCACATATTCATAATCTGGCACAATTAAAAATAAATATATAAAAGAACCATATGCGTTTAATTATTTGAAAACAAAGTATGTAACAGTTTTGTCAGCTGGGATGCGAAACAGTTAATATTCAATATGTCAGGACTGTACTTCACCTACATAGAATTAATAATTCTAAGGCCACAAAATGTCTAAAATGTAAATGTAATTATTTCAAACTCTCAT
This sequence comes from Holocentrus rufus, assembly GCA_900302615.1. NCBI lineage: Eukaryota > Metazoa > Chordata > Actinopteri > Holocentriformes > Holocentridae > Holocentrus > Holocentrus rufus. Next base: position 56,147 of record OMLF01001141.1, on the reverse strand, counting down.
CCCTACTGGAGGAGGACAGACTTACTCTGCCAGCTCGTATCTGAACCTCCAGTTGCGACTGTTGTCTGTCACCATGAACTCCTGCAGCTGGTACAGATACTCCCTCCTCTTGTCCGCGTGCAGCAGCTGCAGCACAGAGATACGCATAAAATCAACTTGGTTATTACAAGGATGAGTATTCTCTCAATTTTTCACGCACCGCTTCTTAGGCTGTCATGTTGAATTATTCTAAGCATGCACGGCTTGAATGGAAAGTTATGATTTGCAAACTAGTCATATAACTATATATTCAACTAATGGTTTGGTTTGATTAACGATGCTGGATTCACAGTTTGATATTAGCACAATATTCTGAGCACCAGACAATTTAAAGGCTATTATGACAAATATGCCACTTAAAATAAAATTTTGGGCCAACTGCATAATCAGATAAAGCTGCAGACTAAATAAGACTGAAAACAGTCAAGCATAAATATGTGCAACCAGGGACATTTCTAACTAGAAAAGTAGCACACAAACAAGCAGCTGCATTTCAAAGCCCTCTTTGACTAGGCCTATATTTAACTGTAACTATAATAACTATATCTAAATTGTAACATTTACCCATATACCGGTGACTGGAGTTAGCTAGTAGACTGCAGCTGAAATTCACAATGCATATTGTCAGATTTTTTTTTGCTATATTTTGTGTTACAAACTTTCTTCACAGTCCCAAAAATAACTCTGAGCTCAATTATATGTAATAGACTCCAATCCTACTTCATTTATGCAGTTTTATATAAACCACCAGTGAGAGCATAGCAACCGCATAAAGTTTTGGTACAGTCAGAGCAGCAGTGGACAGACTCTGTCTTACCTTGAGGAAGTCGTAGAGATGTTTTAGAACACCGATCCGGACTTCATCCAGGTCTTTGAGGAAACCATTGAAGATGGGCACCAAGTCAGCCGCTGTCAGCTGGTCCCCCAAAATAACTGCCAGCTCATGGATGGAGAAGGCTAGTGTACGACGCACCTTCCACTGAGTGAAGAAAAAAAAAAACAAAAGGTAAGACTGAATGAAATATGAAGGGTTTATCTGCAGTCACACTGGCAGGGCTTTCAGATTGAACTGAATAGGAAAGCAGAAAAAGCATAGAAATAATTCTGTTAGAATGGATGTGAAGAACCCAGACTGTTAAAGCTATAATGTGGTTAGGTTTCACAATATCAACTAGCAGTATTACAGAGATTCTCTCCATACACTGTTGATCAAAATTCTGACAAGGTAGTACAAACATGGGCTGGGTAGCTGACAGCTGCTAGCTAGTTAGTACACTAGCCTACCCAAAGAGCTTACATTGAAAATAACAAGGTTTATTGTGATTCCAGTGATCCTTTTTCATATGGAGGATATGTCATTTTCATTACCCTAATGGCCTCCCATCTCCCTTCCTACCTGCACATCAGTTGCGAGGGTTTCATATGTGTCCTTGAGGCAGTGCCAGTTCTGCCGTCCTAGAGTGAGCGCCACCCCGGGCAGGCTGAAGGCACAGTGTTTGGCTATCTCTGTATCCACTGTTTGGGCCCGCGCTGGGTCTGTCATGGACAGGTACTGGTCCAACAGCTGCTGGGGGATCACATTCTGGAGGGCAGAGGAGATAACAGGGTCATGGAAGATCAAAGAGGAATAAAGACACAGGGAGGGACAATATTTAATAATCCATTAAAGGCGACGACTTGCTAAATATTTCTTTGCATGTGTGACAGACCTGGATCTTGGGCTTCTCCTCAGGCACTGGGCTGGGAGCATTATCTGCTTTCCCCTCCTCCTCCACACTCTCAATTAGTTCAGACTCCTGAGGAAAATACAAACACACATACACACACCCTCAGGGAACAAGCAAGTACAGCTGTACACAAAATGTTAATTTCTTTGGCGGCATCCTTTTGTCTCTCTTTCCTTAATCCTTCAGAGAGGCACAAGGCCTGCGTCACATCTTGTTTATTTACTGAGTTTATTTGCTAAGTCATATAATATAAAAAGGTTGACCTACCACGCTGCTGTGGTCTGAATCGTCCCGTACAAGAAAAGGGCTGTCAGGAGGAGACTCTTCCTGGTCCTCCTGGGGCTCCGTCTGGGTCTCCGTCTGGGTCTCTCCCTCCCCTTGCTCCTGGACCGGGCATGACTCCACGGCTGGAGGGGGTTCCACTGTTTGCTCTTCTTCTGGGGGACTTTCTACGTCTTCTGCCTGAACCTCCACAGATTTGCTCTCCACCGACGGGCTTTCGGGTGTGTCCTCAGGTTGGCCTGCTGGTGGAGATTCAGTCGGGCTGGTGTCAGTTGGACTGTCGAGCTGGGCTGCCTTCAAAGCTGCCGACAACACCTGGACTTGAGCTAGAGGGAAATACACAGAAAATGTTTAATCTAAAATGCCAAAATGTAGGCAAAAAATGTGCAGTTACAGCAGATTATTAAATATAATGCCTTGAAAGTGAAAAGTCTGTCGTGTTGCATGTCCATGGTTGACCAGGTAAATGATCTGACATGTTTTTTTTTTTCTGGCTCTGTATTCTCACCTTGTACATCGGGGTCATCCATGTGCGGCTGCAAGCAGTCCAAGACCTTCTGGATCTGGTCACTGGTAGCTTTACCATGGCTGGCCTTTGAAGGAGGACATTCATCTTTAGGCTCCTCCTCCTCCTCCTCTTTCATTTCTTTCTTTTCTACCACCTCTTCTGTTGTTTGACTGCTTAGCATCTCCAGCTCCCCGCTGATGTCTGGTAAAGGAGGCCTCCAGTAGTGGAAAGAATTAAAGTTCTCATCAGCCTGCTCCGTCTCTTTTGTGTTCTTGGCGTTTTCTGTAGTTGTGGGGCTGCTGCTGTTGTTTGTGGCAATGTGAGCGAGGCCTTTGTGCATATCTCCAGAGGTGGGGGCGGGGTTGTCACCAAAGGGGTGCATTTCCTCGCCGTCAGCGGTCGGCAAGTGCTCTGGGGATGGTGTGGCGCGGCCATCCTGGTTGGGAGGCGTGTGAGTGATGGTTCTTTCTGTGTGGCAGCCGCTGATGTCAGAGCAGTTCAAGGAGTTTAAGGAGGAATCGCTGCAATGAGGTAGATAACAAAATATATAGGATTACTTGGCCAGAAACTTTAATCCTGTGCACTTTTACATGTTCTCATAAGTGCTCTGATAAGCCTCCTCCAAAACCTAAGAACTTGCCAGGTCAAGTGGTTAATTTAATTTCTCCAGCAGCATTTCAGCTTGCCATTGTATAGTCTTAATCGGATCCAAAAGTTCAGGCTCAAGTAGATCTACCCCGAGGGTGCAGTACGGAGGAATTTAAGAGCTATTTTTTTAAAGGGATATCACACCCTAAACTCACATTTTCAGGTGTTAATCTATTATCACGTTTGTTCTTAAAATTAAGTACATACAGTATATGCTAGTCATGATCATCTTGACACTGCACTGTTTACTTTCTAGATTTGTTTGAAAATCTTGGCTTGTACTAGTGACTGAAAACTGGCATTTAGGTGGAGCAGGGATTTTGAAACGTCTCCCTCCAAGGCCCATGCACTGCTTATTTCTGCCAACTCACTTCTCATTGAGTTAGTTTGCAAAAAACAATTTAAAACTGTCAAACACTCAACATGTGTAAGTTAACAGTACAGATCACTCAGCTATGATGAAACACACCGTGTTTTGTTTGTGCCAACACAAATTGAGCAGAGGTTACGTTTGAGTAACCTGTTAATTTGCTGTGTGATACATTTGGTTCACAAAACTAGTAATGATTAGACAGGAGTACATCAAGTTAGTCAAGGCTTATTAGCTTGAAAGAGAATGTAGCACCTGAACAAAGATGCAAGGCTTGATAAATGAAATGTCAGTGAAAGTACAGCCAAAACGCAGCCTACTTAAATACACAGGAGAAAAAACTTCATCATTATTTGAGCAGACCAAAAAGAGGAATAAAGAACATTCTGCTCACAGCACCCCACCCTTCAAAGCTAACAACCAACAATTTTGTCAGCACAATCTGTTTTGGGCACAGAAGCAAACCCTCTGCTGTAGCCATGCACAGCAGCTGGCCAGGTGGTCGTACCTGTCCGGGGTACACCTGGGACCCTCTAGTAGAGTGCCGTCCTCTCTGAAGTGGAGGCCTGTGCTGGAGGGGTTGGCGAAGGTAGAGATGAAGCGGCCCAGGGACTGAAACGCAGCCTGGCGCACCTGAGTCGGAGAGGAGGACAGACCTCTTATTTCTTATCATTCATTTAATATGGGGAGAAGAAATCAAAAAGAAATCAAAAAAAGACCAACACATTGTCCTTTGCCTTGAGCTATTTTTCTGTTCCTCATTACTTCTTTATCATTTGTTCACATTATGTAACTATTTTATTTTTGCTTGACATGGCCTTATCAGATTTCCCCTTTTCAGTGTGTGAGTTTCTCATGTTTTTCTAGATTAGATCATTTGCAGAAGATAAAACTAATGGATAAAAAGTGATAAAATACTGAACAAATTAATATAAAACAAATATGTATATCACTAATTTGCATATGACAGATAAAAAAAAACACATTTCACCTAAAAAAGCAAACAGAAATATATAAACAAACAAGAACCAAGGAGCAACTGAACTGCATAACAGATTCTAACTGAACTTGACAAACAACACAGAGGACAACAAAGAACAGCAAGAAGATGAACAAAATGGCACAGAGGAAAGAAAAGGATTTCAGGGCAATAACTGCCACCATTTTATCATCAATGTGGAGGCAGTTATATATAAAATCTATTTCTAAATATCTGCAATCATCTGAATGCTTTTTGGCTGATGTATATTTGCGTCTTACCCAACGGGACTGGTCACTGATGAGGCTGATGAACAGGGGGGACAGTTTAGTGCGTCGCACCTCTGGAGAGGTGGAATTGGAGACTATCATGAAGCACTCAGCGCAGGCTTTCCTGATTCCCCACAGGCTGTCTGAGCACAGGTCAAAGAACTTGGACATCTACATAAAAAAACAAACAAACAAAAAAAAAAAGTACAACCTGAATCGAACATCCCATGTCTAAACTGTGACGCGTGCAGTGTGGATGTAATGCTACTGGAACTGTAACTTATTAATGGAAAGCAAAATGTAATATACAACAAAGTCACAAGATAGCGGTTAGGCTAAATTGCTGTACCATAGGTCATGTTACACGACTTGCTTCAAGTAAAGGTTAAGGGATGCCAATGTTACATATTTATAGATGGATAGAGGGTTGCGGTTTGCAATCTAAAGCAGAGAGGAGTTTCAGAACTTCTCACCAGTAGTTTCTCTGTGGCTTCCTGCCCAACCATGGAACAGAAGTCTCCGAAATTGGCTGCACAGACCTGTGACACAATGAAAGATGATAAGGCAAAATTGAGTTGCCAAATAAGCCATCTCTTCAACAAATGAAGAATACTAGGGATGTTCCAAAAAAAGACCAGAATCGGATCCAATAAAGGCACATTTTCACTGATCAGTGTCAGCTACGCAATGACAGATAAAATCCCCATCCATTTATATATTAGATTTCTCTCCCTCCACTCTGTTTATGCTAATTCTTCTAAGAAATATATGTGCTGTAAACAAGTGTAATGCACCAGCACTTACAGTAGTGTGATACATGCTATGGAAAGAGGTGAGTCAACTATCATGTCTGCAAGGTGGAATTTTTAGAAACTGCAGACAGAAAGCAGCCAACAGCTCTGTGTAACGGGTACAATGCAAATATTTCAAGGGGCGGCTGCAGCAGAGCTGCTTTCAATGTTGGTCTGATGGAAAAGTATTTATTTTTATACCTCAATTTTTGACAGCAGGAATCATGGCAAAGACTATCAAACATGAAAGAAATGCAGCCATGCTGCAGGCTTTTTATTCATAATGCAGTTGTTTATGCTTATCTCTCCTCGTTTGGTTTGGTTTTATTGAGTTTACATCAATCAGAGTGTTGCTTGTAGTGCACAGATGTTTTTAAAAAAGAATTAATGACAAAAGTATTCAATTGTATGGGCAGATACTCAGTATTAAGTGTTTGGATCAGAGATGGGACATTGCTTAAGCACAGCCTGCGTGTTTTTCTGACAACATATTCAGTCGTTCAGTTCAAGTGTATCTTCAGTGTAACCATGAACAAGAAATCCAAAACAGCTCACTGACCTGCAGTGTTTCAAAACTAGGTATGCAATTGTTCGATAAAAAAGAGGAAGGAAAAGAAGAAGAAGTAGCAACAGAAGCAGAAGAGGCAGAAGAAGAAGGACAAGAAGTCTTATTAAGACTTTCACCCTGGGCAACACCACAGTTACTCAATTTGGGCTCTAGGCTAAAAATACAATGAGTTCAACAACTGTCAGAACAATTGGAAGGTCACAAAATGAATAAAAAAGAACAGAAATACGTCACAGTTAACAAGAGCTCAAATAAAAATCCACAAAGTTTGACCATATTTGCTGCTCCTGAATACCGCTCTCCAACTGGCACCAGTTACGCCAGGGAATTAACATTCCAGACAGAAAACAACAGCATAGTGTAGGCCAGCTTGATGCGTAAAACAGAAATAATGTTGACTCTCAGAATATTGAACCGGTCCTTATGCAAAACCCTTAATATAGTTAAAGACTAACACGATAATTGTTTGATTAAATTCATTTGCATTTCCCACAAATTCTACAGGACACAGTCTAAAACGGAGAATATCTAATTGATTTATCATGAATAATTCAAATTCTATAAGTTCCTTGTTCTTTAGGGGAGTTTGGGCTTAAAGTCGGACATTGAGGAGTGGCAGAGAGGGTGAAAAGTGGTTACCTTGCGGACTTGGAAGAGTCTGGCATCGCTGCACAGCTCACAGAAGCGTAACAGCAACAGATGCTCCACTGTGTCTCTGCTCAGCATGGTGACCAGTTTACACATGATCTGTAAGAGTGACAGATATGGACAGCGATTAGCGCCAGCAGGTTATATTTAATTTGTACAGCTTTCAGTTTCTCATGCTCAGATAGAACAGCTGAATATAATTAGTTCAATGAATCTGTTCATTAAAACCTGAATTTGTTAGGTGTACTTTAAACTGAACAATGGCTTGAATAACTTATAGCTACAATTTCAGATGAATTTTCCCAGGTTTGAATTCAGTCTCTTAAGACAGACTGACACATTGGACCACAACAGTTTTTAATTTTATGATTGACAAATGGAAGGCAGTCATCCCCTCCAAGGCTGCCAACAGTGGGACAGCACACTTCACTTTGTCACAAGACAAAATAACTACAGGTCTGCCAGGCTGCAATTCACTGCTTTTAGACAGTACTAGATGTCTTCAAGACTTCAAACTGGTGTACTGAGCCTTCTGTAAAGCCCAGTATTAGTACCTAGGACACAATTTGCAATTTTTTCAAGGGACAGTGCCGCATGTCATGTGTTTGGCTGAGTGAATAGTGTTGGCCCACTGGTGCCAGCCTCCTCTAAGGCTGGCACCGTCCTCTCATCACTCACTCAAGTCTGTTGTGCTGAGAAGCATCTCAGGATGCTGAATCTGAATTTAGAAAACTGCATTTGAAAAACTGGATTTGTCATTATAGCTAAAGCTGAAATTTAATAATAATCACAGTCAATTTCAAGCCACTACATTACATTTCAAATTGTGCACTGTTCAGTTTTTCATTTATTCAATTTTTCAATCCTTTATTCAACAAATTCATTTTATTTATTCACTGGTTCAATAGGAGGATGACAAACCGAAATATAATACTCTGCTGGCACGAACCTTGTTCCATAAGGAAAGGCCTTTATGCATTTCAAACTGGTGACTGGATTAGATAAATCCACTGACTGATCAACAAAAAGTGAAGGAACTCATTGTGCCTTGTTGCACTGAGTTAACACTAATTTGAGTGATGTGGCAACAATTAACCCTTCCACTGTTATTTCAGTGTGGTTTGTCCAGTATTATGTACTTTTCAACCACGTCTTGGACAGCTTTTGATAAATATCTACCCCTGATAATGAATAACAAGCCATTTAAAAAGGAACAACCTGCACAAAAACCTTCTAAACTCTTAATACGAGGAGATTTTCTTACAGCAACTGCTTCGATTTTGTAGTCGTCGTCACTGCTGGGCTCTGTGAGGTCCAGCAGGACTGGACAAACTTTGGTCTCCATGTCGGCTTTAGAGATAAGGCCCTGCTCCAGCAAGACGAGTAGGGCTGCCTGGCTGGTCTTGCGCACCTGAAAAACAAACAAATATATAATGGTGTGGATCAGTTTAATTGGCAAATACATTTCTTCTTCGTAAACTTTAACAATTTGAGAGAAACAAACAAGCATGACTGGCAACTCCATTGACCAGCTGTGATTGTTGTTTCTAACTTTTATTTTTAAAGACAGCTTAAACAGTCTGCTTATTTAGAACCCACCTGATTATTTGGGTCAGTGAGATATCGGACCACAATAGGGACCAAGTATCTTGAGAAAGCTGCTGGGAAGTTTGGCCGACTCTCGTGTAAGAACATGGCAATATTGGGGACTTGTTCCATCAGTTCAGCTCGCACTGTGGGCTCTAATCACACACATTAAAGTATTAGCATTTTACACACATAAACAATAACTAAAGGCCACTAATGTTAGGTGCTTGCAACAGTGTCAAGTCCTGAGTAGGCCTCCAAAATTCAAATGAAACTATACTTAAAAGCAGAAGTTAATTAAAATGGAATCAATCCTAACATTCTACTAAAGTTATCAAGCAATATGAGACAACTAAATGGACAAAAAGAAAAAAAAGCTTCTACCTCCATCTTCTGACATTCTGGCAACAGTCTCCATGACACTGATAAAGTCATTTTCATTGTCACTGAACTCTCGAAGCACATCAAGCAGGCCACGTGCCACGATCTGCCTAGAAAGCAACAAAGGCCCCAGGTTAGTTGCCTGCCTGCCAATACCTACAAGTGCGCACACACAGAGCTGCCGGAGCTGACAAGTACATTACACACATGTACTTGGAAATGACAGGAGGGCTTGAACTCTGCAAAGCTGTGTAAGAGAAGCATGAAAACAGGATCCAAATGGGTTTGTGTGGGGGCAACGCAGCAGTGTTAAATATTTGCAGAGGCACTGCTTTCAAACTAAGCAAAAAATACACCCTGAGGACTTTAAAACCACTGGCAGGCTTTCATCTTTCACCAGGCAGAAAGCTAAAAGAACCACATCAGAAAACACCCATACATAAAACAAAATGTGTCCTTATGGGGAAACATATCCTGAAATTAAATGCACAGCAAACTGGCACGGCCAGTTATAGCCAGTCTCATGCCAGGTTTTGAAACCATCCACCCACGCCTGTGCATGAAAACTTGTGGCATTCCTGCACTATAAAGTTAGCCCAGGTATGTGCCTAGTGAATAAACAGGAATGCACAGCCTTGCGGATGACTAAAAAGTTCACTGTTCTGGGTGGTATAACCTGCTGTGCCAGTCAAAAGCACCCATTTATCTGATATTCTGCAGTTTGTGTAATAGACAGTCAGCAGCCTGACTATGGCCTCTACTTACCTGTTGAAGACGTTCTCACTGAAGGCATACTTTTCTAGCCTCCCTAAAGGAGTTAGGTTATCCTGCCCTGCATCTAGGAAGGCTGTGATGCGGATTCCATCGCACTCTGAACCATAGTCATCAAATCCAACTGTTGATGGGGAAGAAAGTCAGTCTTTAAACCCCACAGGCTCAAAACATGTCAGAATGCATGAGCACACAAATATGTGCATGTACAGTATATGTAAACAAAACACATGAGCATAGCATACTGATACTAGAGAGAGAGAACAGCAGCAAAAAGCAATATATTAACCAGGCCGAGCTAGACTCACTGTAAGGAATGAAGAAACAATGTGTGACTAAAGTAGAAAGGCTCAGATCTCACTGAATGTTCAATTTAATTTTCAAACCATGAATACATGTGAGCATTGCAGTTAAAGCTAGAATGTTGTTTCATCACTCTGATTAATGCAGACAACAGGGATATGATGGTCTGTGCACCAGCTAATAATAGCATGGCATAAACGCTGAAGGACTCATCTGACATAATGTTTAGGGGGGGGGGACTGTTGACAGCTTTAAATTTGACATAGGCAGCCAGGGTTGCCTAGAAAGAGCACACATTCTCAAGTTCACATGCATTAGAGGACTGGAGAGGGAAGGAAAACAACGTTCCACAAATGCTTGAAATGAACCATTCAGAGGTTATGTTTTAATAGTGCTGACAATCTAAAACAGCATGTAGAGAAATTAGAATACTCACAGTCATCCAAATCATCATGACCATCTTCAAAGTATAAAGACAGACCTGAAAGAATAAGCCGATAAGAGGGGAAGCAATGGTCGCAAACGTGTAATCAACATACCATCAGTCTATACAGCACTCCCCACTACAACTTGAAAGTACTTGGAGTTCCAGGTTGGCTGGCTAACAGGCTGACAATTAAAGAAAGGGCAAAGTCTACTTGAATAAAACTCACAATAACAATCGTGAGGTGTAGTTGATTAATAAACATACAGCAGTAAAACATATTGCATTCACATGACATGTAGGCCAAGCAATGTGTTTGAATGATTTAGGAAACAACACCAGATCTTTTCCCTGAACTCCACACATGGGTTAGACCCAGATGGACTTAAAACATCTGACTTTGAATGGTCTGTTAACAACAGCAAGATGTCCAGTATCACTTAGACAACTGCTAAGTTACACGGTTTCAGTAGTATGCATGTCTTGTCTTTGTTGATTTGCAAATATTTGACTTTATTCTTCGAGATCTAATCACAAACATCTGGACTAAATCTTTGGGAAATCGGGCAATCAGATAAAAGCAAGATATAGGACAATAGGTCTGAACAAGATCATTAAGAAAATATCCCGGAATAATGTCCCAGAAGGAGCAGCGTTTGGTGGGATGGTTATTGCCACTGTTTACAACTGAACAAGCAAGAGATTTAAATAACAATCCAATCTTAAATTGGGATACTGAAGTTTTGATGTGTGTAGTAAACAGGACTGGTTATTTGCAATGTCCACCAAGAAAACTGGCTGAGGGCAACGTCTCCCTTTGTTATGGTTTGGAGGAGGATTTGGTCAGCTTATGGCTGAAAATGACGTTAGCAAGTAGGCTAACGTTAGCTAGGTCAACTCGCTAACCTTAGCTATGACAACAGTTCGATGTTGTACACAGTTTGAGTCGTGTGATAGTGAATAAGTATAAAACATAGTGGTAAAATAAATACTTAATTATAATTACTAAGTATTCACTTGTCAAATTTTGCCTTAAATCCAAGTATTTCGCCACTCTTGAGAAGCTTTCGTTAGCTAGCTAGCTAGCTTGCCATGCAAGCTAACGTTAACACAGCTTGTCCAGCCCTTTCGCTTGACTTGTCTCGCCATAGCAGTTCGCTCGAAAATACAGCAAATGTAACAAAGTGGGCGCCGCGATCCAAACATTCCGCCGCTGAAGATTTTACGCCATTTTACGAAACAAAAGACTTTGTCAAAGTATGGAAGGAAGCATTAATAAGAAAGTGCCATTACCTGCCATCTTGATTATCGGCTCTGCTCTGCGGGGCTGCCGTGTGGGCTGTCACCACCACACAGCTGTCACTCAAACAAGGCAGAAAACTACTTCCTGAAAGTACTTCCTGGTGCACACTTACATGGGTTGATTATCTATAAAACAATAATTCTGACAAATATTTATCAACGCAGCATAAATATAGAATAAGTAAGCATAAACCCAGCCTCTGTGCTTTGTGTATCTCCAAACAAAAAGAACCTAAGCGGTCACGTGACCAGACTGTAGTTCAAGATGGAGACGATGCGATTTGGTAGCTAAGTGTTAGTTAGCTAGTTAGCTGTTTACAAAAATCAAAATATGGAAATTAGCACAGGTCACCACACGTCTGAAACCTGATACGATTTATTGCCTCACCGAAATGTGCATGCGGCGGGCTTTTACCACGATGAAGTGAAGTTGTTTGTAAACACAGACCACCTGAAGAATATTCAAGAGGTAGCAATAGGAGAAACTGTCAATGTTCACCACAAACTGATTTTGAGAGAGGATCGATATGGCGTTGAGAGAGTTAAAAGTTTGTCTCCTTGGGGTAAGTCGGGATCGATTTCATTTGTCAGTTGTGTTTGATGTGTGTGTCATACCTAACTGTGCCCCTGACTGTACCTGTGGCATCAAATGACTGAGCTGCTCTTCGTTAAAGCTTTGTCATACTGACTAGTCACTGTATTTTGTATGAGTTAAATGTGTTGGCACTGTGATCCGGTGGGTAAAACATCCTGATAAAGGTCTGAAATACTGTTGTGTGTCTTATCTACAGTCACTATAAAAGAAATAAGTCATGGGTTGTGACCTTGTGACCCTATACATTAGGATAGCTGTGATCCTCTGAACTGCGTTAGACCCCGCAAAGAGAGTTCACCAGCCATCTTTTTTTTATATTAGCATCACTATATCCTTCTGTAGTAATCTTTTTATGTCTGCTTCTCCCCAACATCTAATAATAAGATAAAGCTACTGTAAAACAATTCCAGCTTGACATCTTCAGGTTTTACTAGCCTATATCTGACGTGTTTAACTGTGTTACAGGTCTAGGAAAAGAAAGGGAAGGAAGACAAAACCACAGAAGTGGCAATACTGTCAATGTACACTGCCAAAGAATTTGCTAAGCTATGAGACATTCATTCTCATGATCTCATTGCAGGATTGAATAACTATAGTTAATCTTCCTGACCATGATTAGTAAGCATTGTCTTTATTGCGTCTCCTCAGGACACTGGCGTTGGAAAGTCAAGTATTGTTTGGAGATTTGTAGAGGACAGCTTTGACCCAAATATCAACCCAACTATCGGGTAAGTTCCTGCTGTCTTCCATGCTAAAATTAAAAAAAAAAAAAGTCACAATTGTTTACCAAGGGGGGCACACAGAACAATATATTTTGAAACATTTGATGACCAAAGTTAAGAGGTTTGTTTTCTCATAGTCCTCCAATGTTCAAATATTTATACGAGGTGGAAACTTGGATGGTTCAAGTTATGTCTTGTATGTGTGTCCAGCCTACAGTCCCAATTCCATAGTTAGCCTATACTTTGAACAACGTTTCCTCTGTAATTTAATGCAGCTGTGGTGCTTTGTCCAATATCTTTCGCTCTTTGCGTCTGAGTTATGCTCCATGTTAAGATTCTGGTGCCAAAAGTGTTGTTTTAATCATAAAATAATCATTACTTACAATATCGTTTGGACTAGTTCATATAATAGCAAGACTAAATTACAGTGTTTATCTTAATTTCACATTTGCTTTCGCAGTAGTTGTAACTTCCCTGTTGTGGTGGTCATGCACTGCTGCCAAATGAATTACAGAGGAAACACTGCTTTGCACGAGGCTGAAGTCATGTTTCCATTTTTATTATGTGATCTAAACAATGAGGGCATTTCTCTTCACCAGGGCATCCTTCATGACCAAGACAGTGCAATACCAAAACGAGCTCCACAAGTTCCTGATCTGGGACACGGCAGGACAGGAACGGGTTAGTAATATCCAGTGAGGAA
>OMLF01001141.1:9285-32421 GCA_900302615.1 Holocentrus rufus | reverse complement strand
GGGGAGGGCCCGGCTTTGACGTGAGGGGGGAGGGCTATTTCTGCCAACAGGGTGGGGGGTACAGGCCAATGTTACGGTAACCAAGTCGGGGAGAAGCCGTAGTATGTATGCCAAGAACATTACCTTCATTTCAAAAGAATGGGAAGTATATTAAAGGACGACAGGTCAACTGCTAGCTTGGCAGCTAGCTAGTTAGCTGGATTAGCTTGCAATGGCTAAGCTAGCCAGGCCCTGTCAGACGTTTCTGCTGCAGCAACTGCCACTAAGCAGTGTACAAACGAAAGACATGAACGTATCTTTCGCACTACCTCAATGTAATCATTTCACCATAATAAAATTTCCTTCCAAATATCTAACCTCTCTGTGCGCACAAGCTGCAACAACAGGTCCAACGTTAGCTAGCTAACATTAGCTAGATCTCTGATTGGCTGCCTCGCTCTGTTGGCTAGCCAGCTTTCATTTAATAAATTGACTGCACCCACAACGGAATAATATGTTTTATATGTCATCATTATGACCACCACCGTCATCATTTAGGTTTTATAGTAGCTAATAAACATTTGAGTAAAGCAGTTGGCCATTTCAGTAAAGCAGTTGGCTTACTGTAAAACTGCAACATGTTACATTGCTTTAGGTCCGAATAATATTATACAGCACATATGATTATTTTATCTATCTGCAAAATATTACAGAGTTCCTATTCTCAATTTAAATGAGTAGCCAGGAGAACAAAGGAAATATTGTAAGACCTGTAGTTCTGAATGTACTTACATAAATACCTTGTATAAAGATGCAGCTACAGCAAGGCTTTAGTTTTCTAACTTGTCTTATGTAATTTACAATAATGCTGTAGTTTAACAGTATTCAGTGCTACTCAGCTGTTTGCAGTGTTAGATATGGGCTACCTATCTGTGTGCTATAGATGGTAACCTTTGAGCAGTTGAAATAGGACCTGCTTTAGGCCTGCAAGTTGCCACTGCTACAATGCTGGTCAGACATATTGATTCATAGACATTAAGTGGACAGAAGAAAGTCTGTGCCTTGCTCAGTATCTGAACGATACCTCAAATCACATGTATCTACAGCTCTTGGCTAATGAGGAGGCATGCAGCGTGAAACTACATAGAGGACAGAGTTAGGTCTGTCTGGCTAGTTATGCCTAGCCGCCCAGCCTGAGACCAGCTTTAGACCAAACTCTGAAATATTAGGGAATTATTTTTTTCACCTCTCATTTATTTTCCTTCTTTGTCAAGGCTAATGTTAATTAATATTTGCAAAACACACCCAGCTCCCACCTCTTGATCTGCTATTTATAAAAGTATACCCTTGAAAGATCACTGCTTCAAATATCAGCCCTTCGGAATACTTTTTAACTGCGTTTGTGGTCTAGGAGAGTTGGACAGTATCCCGAGGTACTTTCAGGAAGTTGTAGATCAGGTGTACAGTAGTCAGTGGCATGAGTCCCTTTCATTGAAACCCCTTAGATGTTCAGCCAAGCTTGTGAGGGTCTGAATTTCCCCTCTGTCTTTGCTCAACAGGGAAGGGAAGTGTCAGTTGCTCTGATGTTTGCTGAGGTGAAACTTTATCTAGAATCTTGTGTATGTGCTAATTCTGAGGTAGTTTCATTCCACATTTTCATGTGCAGTATCCCTCTCTGTACCTCAAATGTAAACAGTTTCCTCTTTATACCAGCAACTGTAGTGGGCTGATGTGTTAATTCATTTGAAGACTAATCAGTACCCTCCTCCCTTAGATTATGTTGTCAGTTTCTTGAGTCCAACCTATTCATCCTCGTTTTTGCACCTTTTAGCTCCTTTACCATAATTCACATATACTTTCCACCGCAACTGACTTCTTTCCAAAGCATTCTGTACTGCTTTAGATGTTTGAATTTTTTTGTCCTACCTTACAGGCAGCCATTCATTTCAACTCATTTGAATGTATTTCAATACAAAATGACAATTTGTTGACTTAACGTTGTTGGAGATAGGTATCCACCACAGTGAACATCCCACCCAGGCTTACCTTTGTTAAAGTAGCCTCACATGCTATTTGGCTAGAAAGTCTAACGCAGAAGCCAAACACTAAGCAAACATGGGCATCATGAAAAGGATGATGTGGCTTTCGTCTCTTCTTGCTTGAAAATGTTATGAAAGTCTGGCTAACTACCTAGAAGTACATTTGTTTTTCCAATTTACTTATGCAAAATACACTGTGAATACACAGTTCCTCTCTGGACCTCTAGAAACTCACACAACACTAAGTACATTTCCTCTAGGAAGTACTCCCTGAAGGAAAGATTGCTTTATGAACTAAATTCAAATGTCCAAGACCTCTAAAACCCAGGTATGAATGTTGGCTGGAGAGGCATAGAATTTCATGGTAGGTTTACCACCTGAACGTTTGGGGGGAAAAAAGAGACAGGGAAATCCCATTAATAGTGTTGATGCATCCTAGAAACATGGTTATGCTTTGAAAAATGGTCAGTAGTAATGCATGGTGTGTGATGACGTAAATGTGTTAAACATGCAAAAACGGTAGTATGGTCTTTTATTCTGCAGCACTATGTAATCTTTAATGCTTGTTTGGGGCGTCAGTGGAACAGATACAGTGTGGTCCCTAAATAGCTGTGTTGTTGCTCAGTGTCAAGTAGCTTGCCTTGCTTTAACTACCTTTTGAATCTTCTTATATGGGTGCTACAAAACCAGTACTTACCTGACTGAACTGTGGGGTTTACAATACTAATATTAAGTTGCCATAAGTGTAGCCTGCATGATTCAAAGTTGGCTAATTAATGCTGGGTTCAATGTTTGAATCTTTTTTCTCTTAACTGGTTAAGTCTGTTGGTCAGCTTTTTCCTTTCCCTCTGAACATTTTCACTTGTCTATCATGCCAAAATGCTGACAGTATTTAGTATACCACAGTAAAATGACAAGCAATTTGAAATGTTTTCTAACAACTTGAGCTACCAATTTTACAAACCTGGCCTACCAATTCATATGAATTAGGAGGCCTACCTGCCTTTTCATGTATACATCCTCATAGCCAACGGGTGGAAGCGTCTCTGTTAATGTAATCAGCAATAATGGGAGAAAGCACAGACCAGGGGGGATATTCAATTAATTCTCTTCATTTATCCGTATTCCATTAATGGGACCTGATGTGGGGTAGTCAGCTATCTGACGTGCTAACATGCAAGGTGTTATCAGCACTTGTAGTGAGTACTGACTGTGTATTTACTGTAACAAACAGGACAGACGTTATGGGGTTGATTCATCATTTTCAACCCAAGGAAATCATTGCCTCTACAATGAAAGGAACAGCCTTTTTGTTGCCACTTCATAATATGAACTACCTAACTGCCATGTCAAATCCATACTCCTCTCTGACTATATCTGAAGAAGAAGCACAACAGAAAAGAGAGTGGGTCAGTAGCAGAGCAGCAAGGCATGGACTTAAAACCTGGTTTCTTAATACAGTGGTTCACAAACCTTTTCTGCAGGGCCCCCCTTTTGTAGATAAAAAATATTTTCAAGCCCCACACCCACCCCCACACACACCCATCATCAATGAACTGATCCATGCTTCCATGAAGCACCAGGTGGTGTCGTGGGGGAAGCATCATTCACTCTCCCAAAGTGGTCCCATCACGTCTCCGGATGTGGGTTGCATTAGTGATGCTGCCTGTGTATTTCTGCTGTTCAGCACGTTTTGCGAATTGCACAACTTTTATATAGTGTCCCTTTGTTATATCGTAGTTAGTCCACCCTAACAATTTATGAACGCTTGGTGATGTGTCATAAATTTCTTCAACGTTGTTCAACAGGTTTGATGAAACAGGATGAGGAAAGAAAGGAGAGGGCGGGGGAGCGCTTGTTGTTTTTGAACGAAGTGAGCAGGGGTCATGTGACATGATGTGAGCCTCCACACGCAGATGGGAGAGAGACAGATGCAGGGGGAGAGAAAACAGGAATGAGACGCACGCAATGTGAAAGTAACAACAAAGACAGTTAGTTGATGCCAAAAATAAAACAAACACATTGGTGAATCGTACACCCCTAACTCAAAGTGATGTGTTTAGCCTTGCTGCGCCCGCCCTTTTATGACTCCGGGCCCCCCAGTTTGTAAACCACTGTCTTAATATATGATATTATGTCGGTGCCAAATTTTATGGTTCATTCACCCTCTCTTGAGTTAAGATGCAAGTGATTGTTCATCTGCAATAAGTCCTTACTCCTTCACATAGCTCTCAGATTTTGGTTTATCCCCTCCAGAGTCCTTGAGGGGATTCCAAGGGATTTCCAACAAAGTAAGGAGTATGTCTAATTTGCGTATCACATGCATAACTTACCTTATTGTTATCTCCCTACTAGGGTGGTACCGATAGATAATGATCTTGTAGATTGACTATGTCCAGAGCGATCACTAATAGCCGATGCCTTTGCCAATGTCAAGACAATATTTGGCTCGTTTCAACACACGCATGCACACACTACAGCGTATATCTGACACTTATGTTTTCCGACACACTTTCTGTCCCTCTCTCTCTCTCCCTCTCTCTTTCTCTCTCCCTCTCTCACCTCCAAAATATCTTATTCATGCATTTTCTATTAATTAATACCCCCACCCCCTAACCCCCAAGAAAAAAAACACACACATTTCTCATGTATCTTTTACATGTATCTGTCCTGCCAGCCAAAGGTTTGCGAATCCTGCTCTGTAGTACTGTTACGAATTGCAGGGTTAAGTGGACTGATTTGACACAGCGAGAAAGACACTTGCTGGTTATCCTGTTGTTCCCCTCTCCTTCTTGTCCTCAATTCCTCCATACCTTCTATCTCATGGTTGAGTGTTACCTCAACAGCCCTACAATTTCAAGGCTAAAAGAGATTATTAGAAACACATTGTTTGTAGCTGTAATGAACAGTGAAAGGTGTGGATCAGATTAAAAAAGAACTGCATTTATTTGAAAATTAAAACAGGAGTAGTTCATGTAAGGACATGGAAGAACATAAGCCACTGATGCATCAATGGTGCCGTATCTTTGAGGATGAACACAAAAAAGTGGGATACCTTTGCCCATAAAAAATCTTTGACAATCTAGTGCTGGATCTGGATGGATAACCCACTTAACCTGAGTTCACCTTGTAGAGTTGGCATGATGCTCTATTGCTGTGGCTTTTGCTATGTGGTTTTATTGCATTATTGACGAATCTGTGTCGAAGTTAATGCATCTGGCCCTCCAAAAGCCTCAGAGATATGGTCTGCATCAACAATGCCAGCTATAATTAGTTAAGGCCTAAAAGTATCAGCTGTTCTGCTTGTAGTGGTGGAGAAGGAATAGCTCGTGATGTATGGTTTTGTATGACACAGTTCACTGTTTCAGTATTGTGGTGAGGAGACAGTGGTTTCTCTTGTGATCAGTAATTGAGAATGCTAGTGCAGGCGTAAAAAGGTTATCTTACAGTTTAGTAATCACCCTAACTATATAGATCCACCATGTAATACATGCCATAAACCACATGTGATAATGATTCTCAGTCATTGAGGCTTTGAAATATATTGGATTTAACATGAAAAACCGAGAAATTGGACTATTTGTCTTGAGGACAACATTCAGTCAAAAACCTGCAAATTGTGTCACATATTAATGTTACAATACATTAGACTACAATATTCAAATTTTCCACACCAGTGCATTTGTTTAGGAGGCAGAAACTCTCAATAGATGAACTTTACTGAAAACAAAAACAAAGCCCTGCAGTCTGCCTTTTTCCTGATAAATCAGTATTAAGACATGATGTTGCAAATCTTGCCTATTTCTTTGATCTTATGTAAAGCCAGAGGGCTGATTTTTTTTCCTTTTTAACTGTTGTCAGTGTTTTTCCTCAAACTGGTGCTTCTGCAGCAGCTTATGATGGATTTGCATTTCGATTTCTTGTGATCAGTTGAGTAAGAGACACTCTTTGCTTTGATTTGTACGTCGCTTTTTCACTGCACAGCTCAGAAGAGCTACGGACTTGGTGTGCGTGCCAGTGATAGTTTCATACTCAAGCAGTCAGTGTACAGTCATTTGACTCTGAAAATTTGATTGATAAATGGTATTTTTGTGCACTGACATCATATCCCTGAAAAGCATTTTCCACTAACATCAAAATTAAAATAAACTCTGTTCTCTTTTGATTCATACAATAGATTTTTAATATACATTTTCTGCTTTAGTTTTGCCTTGTTCATGTGTAACAAACAGACAAATGAACATATATTTAAGTGCCCACCTTGTCTCCATTTTTGCACAGGTCCGTTCTCAGATGTGGTCACCACAACTCTCAAGCTCTCTAATCCTACAGACAGGAATGTGTGTTTCAAGGTGAAGACGACAGCGCCACGCCGGTACTGTGTCCGGCCAAACAGCGGTATCATCGATGCCGGCACCTCTATCAATGTCTCAGGTAATGAATAGAGTAATGGGACAGGAGGGGGCCCATGTTTAAGTAGCCTGTGGTCGCTGTTGCACGGCCTTGTAAGAAAAAAAAACTCTTTGGCTGCCGCCTGTTTTTATCTTGATTTTTTTTTTTCAAAACTGTATCCGTGAGAATTGTAAGGAAGTTAAGCCTGACACTTACTCCCACACATGCATACACTTTTCCTGTCGTGACTCCTGACTTCCTGCACCTCCTTCCCAGTATTCCCCCTTCCTCTCACCCCAGTCCTTCTCCCTGGCAGGCCTCACCCGCAGCCATGCTCTTTGAGGGAGACAGGCATGAGCTAATGTTTCTCAGCTACACCACTTCTGCCATTTACAGACACAGACTCGTTTTACAACCTTACAGATCTGGTGTCACTGCCTGCACACTGTGTCACTGGGGACAGTGGTCAGTAGTGGGCGACAAATCAGCACGGTCCAGTCTGTTAGTTGCCATCATTTTTCACCCTCATTAGGGTAAGAAAGGTCACAGGTTTGAGTTCTGTAAGAATAGTCACCTGCATGGAGAATGTAGTCAGAAGGGAGCTTTAACCTTGTTCTGTCCAGTCTGCTTACAGGGAGAGCTCCAGGTTGCTAATGGTTTCCAGTCCTATAAGTGATGTGTGCTTTGAAATTATGCACACTTTGTTACTTTAAGGCTAAACTCAGGTTTGTGGAAAATGCTGCATAGGAGCTTAAACACATCACAGTCCCATTTGTCCATAGTCAGGTGTATGGTCTCTGATTGTAAATGAAGCAGCACAAAAGCCACGTTGAACTTAACTTGCATCAGAATGAAGGGGAACCATCTACCACAAGATATCTACAAATTCATGATGTGTCATTCGCTGGCTTAGCTGAGGATAGTGCTTTTGAAGCTAAACCCAGCCGAAACTTTATATGTTAAATCTAGCCATCACCACAGGAATGTTGTTGAGCTTGATTGGTGCTATGTAGCGTCCAATGGAAAAATATGTGGTGTGAAAGTCTCAAAATCCTCATGTCAACAAATATTGATCTTCTTTTGGGAGTATGTCAGAATTTCTTTATTGCTTCAACAGGGCTTTTTTTTTTTTAGCTCTCAGGACATGTCAACGTTTCTAAGGAAGTAGAAAACAAAATAACATATTTCTGCTGCAGTTATGTTCATTAGCTTGCCAGTCCAAGAACCATACTTTCCATTTGACACATTTCCAGTGTGCCTGCATTATGACAGAACACGAAACTCGTCATCATCAAGAAATTTGCCTTTCACGTGTGATAATTGTCCAACATCTGGGTCCATATTCACAAAACATTTCGGTCCACATGCCTGGCTGGGTTGCTACAGAATTCACAAGCCACTTTCACTATTTTACTTGCCAGCTAAACTCTTAGAACAAAATTGGATCACTAAATAGTGGCTGATTCCTGCCAACGAGTGATGGAGTAAGTGTTGGTGACTCTTCATAATTTCCCACACTGAAATAAGCTTGTTGCTCTTAGGTCAGTTTTTTTCCAATTTAATTATGGTGAATAAGATGGACCCAGGAGAGCATAATCAGGAGTCTGAGATCAGCTCTGCTGCCCTGAGAAGCCTGAATATAAAAAAGTATAGCTTGTTTTGGTGAGTTTTCCCTGCATTCCTATATGTCGGAAACTCTTTCTTTCCCACTCCCACCCTGTAATGTCCCAGTTGGTTTGCTGATCTTTGACCAGGTTTTCCTTATGAATAATAATGAACAAGGCCTACAGGGAGGACACAACCATAAGCTCTCTTCCTCTGAAGAGATTTGTGAATAGGTTACTGTTAGACTGAATTTTTCTTCGATCCACTATTTCCCTATAGGTGTCTTAATGCCCATTAGTAGTGTTATTCTGCCTCTGACTGGCTTTTGTGAATGGAATGGAGCCATTGGTGGACCAATATAAATGCTTGAAGTTAGATATTTAATTAATTCTGTTGTGAACATCTATTCTCACGGGACACAATTAATTAGTGACAGGAAAGGAAAATTCTCTTACTTACCTCCCTCCTTTGCCCGTGTAATGGTTCCATTCATCAGCAACAAGCAAGCATGAGAACATGCAGATTACCATCCTGGTTGACCATGTTGACAGCAATTAGCTTCTCTGACTTTTATGAATGATCGCCGAGTGTGAAGTAAGAATACTAAATCATGCCATTAGCAGAAGAAGCTTTTTGTCAAGGCCTGTGTAAAGTCTGTAGATCAAAGAGGATTTAAATCATTTTTCCCCTATTCAGGGTATGTTCTTTTCCATCTGACTAAGGCTTTGGTTATTATGTTATTCAGTGTTCCTCAAAGAACTTACATGCTTTCCTGCCTCCATTATCCAGTATTGTCCCCTCGGACCAAAGGTGGATGGCCGTGCAAATTGGGCCTGACTGAAACAGGACGTTCTCAATCTGTTTCTGCCGTCTGGTTCTGGTTTGCAATATTGAACTGCCCTGATTGCTGTAATGGTGTACTACAACTCTGAGGTTTTCCACTCTGGGGAGAATTGGCATGTGCCATATATGAGAACCGTCCTGGTAGCCACATCTGAGAACACCAACACTGGCTTTGAAATTAAGAGGTCATTTGTTTCTAATGAAAGCCAAAGAATCACGCATGCACTGCACACAGAGTTGGCATTGATGTCAAAATTTGCCTTTGAATTCCAGCCCCACTCCTTTTTAAAAACAGTAATGAAGGGAGAAAAAGATTACCCATCAATAGCCATTTTCATCCCCTCTGGACTACCCAGACCCCTTAACTTAGACTCTGACATAAGAAAGTGATCATAGTAAATCATCGTTACAGCTTTAAAATACCTTTTCAGTCATTGGAATGACATCAAATAACACACCACTGACTTAGAGGACTGATGTGGTGACGGGTTAAAGTAGTATTCCAACCCCACACCTGCTTTTTGTTAGAGCGATATGTAATGTTAAGATGAAAAACAACAGGGTTGGAAGCTGTTAGAAAGATTACCCCCTGGGGTATTTGTAGATCCATCAGTGTTTCGCTGTCATGGAAACATGAACATGGAAATAAATCATCTCCACCATTTTTCCAAGCACCAGGGGCAAGCCCAGAGCCTTGAAGCTGTGGAGGCCCTAGTTTACTGTTTGACAAATATATGGGTATTTGATACTCACTAATTCCTCTTTAATCCGAGGAGTTGAACTGGAACACTGAGTTAAAAAAGGGGAAGAGATGGAAAGTTGCTGACGACGTGAACTATGTGCCTAATTGCTGGCATTCCATAAGTGTTCGTATTTGGGAAGAGAGAGTTTTATTGCTTTGCTTCACCCACAAATCAAATTGTGTTCCTGCCTGTCCACTGGGATTTGGATGATGCTAACAAGATACCCCTACCCATCGGACATGTTCAGAGGATTTGAACTCTGATTTTCCTTAAAGTTCCCCTTAAGTAGCTTAAAAAAAGCAGTGTTGCATACATATTCTGTATTTGCTGGTTGCAGTGCTTTATTGAAAGTACATCACACTAATATTGAAGGAAATAACATGCTGAAGCGATCACCTTAGGAACCAAGGCTACATTTTCCCTTGCCACACAGTCAAAGACGGTCTTTTTCTGTTTCAGTTATGCTGCAGCCGTTCGATTACGACCCAAATGAGAAGAGCAAGCACAAGTTCATGGTCCAGTCCATGCTTGCACCACCTGACATGACCGACATGGAGGGAGTGGTAAGTGTACCCCATCCTCTTAAAATGATATACCACTGCCAACGTTTGAGCAAGTGTTTGCAGCCCATTTTTTTCACAGAAACACTTTGCATTAATAGACAGACAGACCAGTCTCTCACGCAAGCACACTCGGATGAACCCTGCCCTTCCTAAGATAGAAAGTATACCTCAGTTTTACTGTAAGGAGGATGCAGTCAGTTGGCAGCTCACAGCCTGGATAAGGGCCTGTGTCGCAGTGCTGACAGAAAGCAATAAAAAGCACAATGAGCATGGTTTAGTCATAGCAGTGTGTGTGGTCTCAAACTCATTCCTGCTATCATTGGATAATGTGGTGTTGTAAATTATCCTCCACATGCTGACAAGTTTTTTGAGATCTTGGTGTGATTTTGCAACACACACGACCTGAGCAATGGTTAGAAAAGAGACACTGTACAGAGGCAGAGCTTGAAACCCAGTGGGTTATTGTGTAAGCCTGTGATTGTGACAGAGGTTAGAGAAACACTTGAAAGCAGATTGAGAGGTGGGATTCTGGGAGTACAGTGAAGAGAGTTTATCCCCCTGGTGCTAAATCTCCTGTCTGCTGTTTTTTTCCTCTCTTTCACAAGAGATGAGGAATCAGAGAACAATGGACAGAGCTGATCTCCGCGGTAATACACCAGCCCTGACGAAAATGTTTAAAATGCAAGTTGACTAGGAACGCTTTAAGGTTTAGGTCCTAGTTGTTGAGGCAGAGTATTACTCAATTACTTTTCCCTGCCCAGATTTTCCCAGCTGTTGTGGGATTCAAACTGACAACATGGGATCACAATCCTGTTTCTGTAACCTTCAAGCTGCGTCAGTCCCATTGGAAACACTGGAGGCATGCCCAATTCAGATGACCCCTTAACAACCTCTTAGGTGTTAACATGTTCTGAAAGCTAAGATAAATCAAGCAATCTCAATGCTGCCCCTTCTTGATGATACTTTTGATAATGAAGAAAATTTCTATTGTTATGTCAGTCATTTTGTAGGAATACAGTAAGTGCCTTTCTTTCTTTCTTTCTTTCTTTTTTTTAAACAAATAGTCAATATCTCATTTTGGAGCAAAAATCTTTTCGACCACTGTTTTACCGGTTAGCTGTAGATTTCTGCCTGCTGTGTAGGGATTCTTTGTGACGTAGTGGATTGGACAGGTTGAGTCTCATATCCCTTGGTTTCTCTGCTCAGCAGGAAGGTTATTTGAGCTTTTTGTCCTACATTAATGCACCATAATCCTGCTGCCAACCACTTGCTCTCACTCTCATTGTTGCTCTTGCTCTGTTTTACTCCATGTCATCCCTCTCCCTGCCTTCCAGTGTTATTTATTACATAATTGATTTATTAAATTTCAGCCATCCAATTCCTGATGAAGGCCTATGACTGAGACATTGCATAATTAAATAAGAATGAGCAAGTGGAGACAGTGTTTGGGTATCTGATCTTTTCATCTGATGATCTTATTTTACCTACACAGCTGTCACTGAGCTGTGATTCACGTGTGCATATAAGAGAAACAACAGTTATTTAAGAACTGAGATCTGAGAAAGATGCAGTTATTGTCGCTTCGTCACCAAATTTATTGTACTTTAAATATAAAAGGGCAGTGAAGTTAAATGTTTATTTGAATAATTATTCTTTGTTACATTTTTATTTAGTAAGTCCTTAGAATTGTAATGCCTTGGTTAACCCGTGAACTAACCCAACACTCATGTACAGGGGTACTAAAATTATATGGCATTGTTGGAAGTGTTGTCTTTGCATGGTTTAAAGGCAGCATTCTATTATTTGCCTGCATGATCATTATATCCACATTACTTGCATGTGAATAGCCTGTCTTCTAAAAGCACAAATAGTCACAAACCCTACAATATCGTCACAGTATTGATATCAAGGTATTAGGTCAAAGATAAAATTATATTTGATTTTGTTCCTACTGCCCCGAATCAGTACTCCAAATCAGAATTTGAATTTGCTGTGTCTCTCTGTCTCCAGTGGAAGGAGGCCAAACCAGAGGAACTAATGGACTCCAAGCTGAGGTGTGTTTTTGAGCTTCCAGTGGAGAATGAGAAAACGGTAAGCACATGCTCTTCCTCCCCTCTCCTCTTTGCTCCCTTCATTTTTTCCTCATTCTCTCTTCCTTCCCTCAATGCCCCGCATCTTTACTGCTCTGCTGCCTGCGTCTCTCCCTCTATCCTTGTTTTACTCTGTTCCTGTCTGTGCTGTCTGGCCTGTCTCTGGCCTGTCGCTCTCAATCTTCCTCTCCCTCCTCATTTCTTTCTCCATCTTGTTCTCCTTTCCTCCAGCCCCGGCCCTCCTCCCCAGCCACAGTCTCAGACATCAACAGCCCTTCAGTGTGCCACTCTCCATTCTCACATGCAATTTATTAGCGTGCCTGCTTCACCAAGTCACACTTAAACACTCTTGCTCACTTCTTTATAATTGTTAATTTTTCCACCTACATTTTTGCTCTACTACTACTTTTTAACCACTAAATTAATCAAGCCTGTTCAAACTTTAAAATGTTTAGCATATTCGGAAACAGTGTGCTCTTATTTTTCAAAGTAATCCGATTAATAAGTGGCTGCAATGGGAAAATCACTCACCCACCACTGCAGAAACCTGGGTTTGGCTCCCGGTAGCGGAACGTCCAGCTTGGCTGGGCATCTATACGAATGAAATTTGCTGTGGTCATGGGTGGGAACCTGGTGAGGGAGCATGTCCTTGTCACTGCTGAAGTGCCTGCGAGTTGGTCCTCTTGACTGTCAGGTGAAAAGAAGCAGCTGGCGAGTTGACATTTATCAGAGGTGACGTGGTAGTCTGCACCCTCACCCAACCAACAGGACAGTGCAGCAATGTGTACCACAAGGACTGAGGTGTACATTGGCAATTGAATGTAATTAAATTGAAAGAAAAGCAATCCGATAAATTTTCTTCCCCGCAATTTCAATTTAAAGATGACTTTGTGGTCCCCTAGTTAAGGTAACATTAAGGTCTGTGAGGGTTGTTGATTTCACAGCTCACTCTAGCAGTGTGAGCAGTCTACATCACTCTGTCCATTTCATTGACCTAAAGTTACTTTAATTCTTTTACGTATACTGCAACTACTCTCATGTAACCACTGATAGTGCTACTGCATATAGTATCATTCCTGCTACCACTATTGCTGCTACAGTTGCAATTAGTAATACTACTAATACTCCTATACTACTTTAACTAATGTAGTGGTACAACAAGTACTTCTACTGCAACAACTAATTCATGTCCTCCTTCAAATCACTTTAACCACTACTTGAACAACACAAAACCTAGTGCCAGCACAACAACTACTGTTACAGCTACTTAATTTGCTTCAGCTACTGCAACTACAACTTCAGCAACTTCACCCACTTCAACAGCTGTTTTTGCTACTGCTATCACTGCTTCTTTTACTACTAATACTGTGAATGTTACTAATATATACATATACTGCCTGTACTATTACTTAAGCCACCTTAAAAACTGATAGAACTACTACTTCTGCAGTTGCTTATATTACTACTAGTGCTACTACTAAAACTCCTGAATGTGCATTCCCAAAAAGAGAGCCTATAGGCTGTAGTGCTAAACTCTAACTGTTACTAGATCAAGTCCAAAAAAGAACCAAAAGGGTAGCATCTATTAAACCTTACAAATAGCACCTCTTTTATCATATCATGACTTATTGGTCAAATCAAAGACCCATGCGACAATGTAGTAAACCCTAGCAGCCACCTAGAAACACCATGGCAAACATCTAGTAAAAACAATCATCCGCACAGTTCACCACATAATACCACCTAGCAACCACTACTACTGGTGTTAATGCTACTATTTTTCCATAAATTAATACCACTGTTACTACAAGTGTTATTACATCTACAGCTAATATAACAACTACTGCAACTAATACTACTAATTTCACCGCTGCTGCTGCTTATACAACCACTAGTATGGCTACTACCGCCAATATTGCAACTTCTATTGTAACTACTAAGGTTAGTGTCTGATTCCACTTAAACTATTGCAACTACTACTGATATTATTTCTACTACCACTTTTTAAAAAAATATTATGACCAATTCTTTCAATCATTACTACAGAACATTTTAAAATCTTTATTGTAATTCTCTAATAAATGTTTGTACGGTAACTTGTCAAACTGAATTGAGCACACAAATTTTCTACCACAACTGTAATATTTTGTTGTGATTCTTCGGAAACCACACACAGCTGTGGAGACATTATCTACTCATGATATGAGCCAAGTCTACTGGCTTCATGAACAGCAGGAGGGGAGAATGGCCTGTTGTTGTTTTCAAATCATTATGAGCTGTGAGATACATACACATGACTCCCAGTCAGCACAATGCACTACAGAGTCTGTTAGAAGGAGATACTGCTGACAGGAACCAGCTTGATCCACTTATGAGGGGCACCCCTGGGTGAACTCTCCCACAAATACAGAGATACGAGGCCAGGGATTGAGTGTTTATTTGCGTATGTATGCTCACCAGCATATGTGTGCATATGTAAGCCTGTTTGTATATATTTGTGTACCTATTTGCATGTGCATCTTTGTATACTCACTATGTTGCACATGCACGTCCCCTTATGTCAGCAGCTGGTATACACCTATGTCAGCCAGGCCTTGGATCAGAATTGCGGATTTTATCAGCAACAGTCCACTTATGCTTAAGTAACTCGACCCTCTCTAACTCACTGATAGCATGACATGGAGTCCAACAAGATGGTGTCGTCCAGCCTGCTGAAGTCGGAGTCCTGCACACTGTCTATGAAGTCCATGAGCTCCACCCTCGATGACGGGGAGGTGAAGAAGATCATGGAGGAGTGTAAGAGGCTGCAGATGGAGGCTCAGAGGCTACGGGAAGAAAACAAACAAATAAGGGTGGGTGAGACGACTCAAGGGCAAGAGTCAGCTCTTTTCTTTTTCATTTACCTGGATTTTCCAAGTTGATGATAGTCAAAAAAAGTGCTTCACCGTAGTTTAATAAGAAATATGAGATATACATTAAAAAGTGTTTGGATATACCATAAATGTCTATACAGAAAGTATTATGAAATGAC
The DNA here is from genome assembly GCA_900302615.1 of Holocentrus rufus. Classification (NCBI taxonomy): domain Eukaryota; kingdom Metazoa; phylum Chordata; class Actinopteri; order Holocentriformes; family Holocentridae; genus Holocentrus; species Holocentrus rufus. The sequence goes on along the minus strand of OMLF01001141.1, from coordinate 17,136 downwards.
TAACAAAAAAAAAGAAAAGGTCATGCTTGTTCACGTTTACAAATAGAACAGAAATAGGGGAGGAATTGGGTACAGGTAATACATCCTTACAGGAGAGGTCAGTAACATTTAAGAGGCAACTTGTAACAAGGTTCACCCACTCAGCTTGGTTTATGTCTTAAATCAGTAATTGACAGAAATGTGATTTGTCTGCAAGCATGAATTAAAACTCCCCACATCTAATCAAATTTAGCAGATAACATCACTAAATCTAGAGTCATTTTTGTGTTTCATGATTATGGTTTGAATTGAATCATATTCACAATCAAGATAAGCTAACTAAATAGAAGGTTGAGTCACACAAAGAGGTACTTCCAAATTATTTTGTGGTATCCTTCTCCAACTTGCTCCCTTACTTTGAACAGAGATGGTAAACTCAAGATTGAGGTTTGGGGTTGAAATAATCAATGGCAGACCTCTGGGTCCGAAACTCATAAGGCAATTTTGCCCATCAATGAGTATGCCATCAATCACAACGATCATTGAAGGGTTTAAAATTGTACTTTTTAAAGGGTTGGTTGGCAGTGAGTCATGCGCATATACACAAACATATGCGCGCACACACACACACACACACATTACAGACAGCCAAGTGAGAGGAGTCCTCCTCCCAAACACCACCACCCCCCTTTAAGCTGTTGCCAGAGGCAGAACGACTGTTGGCCGCTCCTGCGGCTGAGATTAAACTAACAGAGAGCCCCCCCACCCGCTGCTGGGAAATGAAGTGTGTGAAAGCCTGGCGCCTTGTGCAGTCTTCAGGGGATTGGGTCAGATGGAGATTTAAGCATATCCCATTTCTTTGAATTAATGAATGAAAGCAGGCTTATCTTACTGATTGATACAGTGACCGTATCTTTTCCCTGTGTTATCCTCATCTTATGTGTCTATCTGTTTTACTCTCTTTCCCCCCTCAATTTTCCCTTTCTGTGTTTCACTCTCGTACCATCATCACACCTTTGCCTCCCCATACTGACTTCTTTCTTTTCGGCCTTTTTCTCACATTTCCATTTACCCTACCTCTTACCCCCGCACCATTTTTCTGTCTCCCTCTCCCCACCTCAGGAGGATGATGGTCTGCGGATGAGGAAGAGCAACGTGATGTCATCTCAGCACTCCTCAGTTGGCGTGGTGAAAGAAGAGGGGTTGAGCGCCCGCACAGTGGCCCTCATCGTGCTCTTCTTTGTGGTGGGCATCATCGTTGGCAAGTTGGTCTTGTAGAGCGCAGTGCAGTTCGGTCGGCCGCAGCATGCTTGTGGGGGATGAAACAAACTCGGGATCCGGGATTTTGGATCAGAAATGCCATATCAACTGGGTGGGGGGTGGTACTAGTTTTGATTCAGTCTCATTTATGTAAAAATTTCAAAGGAAATGTATGAGAAAAAGAATACTGATTCTTCATCTTATGAACAAACCAACTGTTACAGGTCTTGCCTCTATGTAATCATTACATAATCATTCTGGCCCTCTTCCCAAAGTTTCATGTATACAGATGACCAGTTCTGGGGGTGGGAGGTTATGGAAACATGAGTTAATGCTAGTGATTTAGACCAATGGATTTTCTAACACCGGCGAGGTAGTAGTGGTGTGATTGAGTCAGTTTGCATTGTGTGAATGTCATTTTAGCGTATTGGTTTTTTTTTTTTGGTTTTGTTTTGTTTTTTCTAAGTGATGGAGGCCAGAGCCTATGTATATGTATATGTAATCCCCCTACTGTACAGTATATCCAGGTTTGCTGTGTTCCTTCCAGCTAAACCCCCTTTAAGGAAGGGATTTACCAGAGAGATGATCCAGAGAGAGTGTAGGGGTTACACACAGGGCTATTGTCAAACTGACTCCTCCAATCAGAGGCTTTGTATAGACCGGCTTGTCTTTGATTGGAGAACAACTTTGATCAGTGTATCACACACACAAGACTATAGGTATTTTCTTTCATCTTTTCCTTTTTCAAGTGGCCCACACTACCTTATTCCCTCCCCCTGTCACTCAGTGCTCACCAGTTCCCCAGAGAAGATGCTTGATTGCATGCGTCCACAGAGATTGTTGGATTTGGACCTTTGAATATAATTTAATTGCTTTTATCATTGTGATAATAATACGTCTTTTTGGCTGTAGGTTTGCACAACTCAATTTTACGATTTTTTTCTCTCTCTCTTTCATTTTGCATTTTTATGATTTTAACAATTTCTTCTTGTTGGAATTCAAGCATTTAAGAATATTGCAGCTAACTAAAATGAGCTCCAGATTGGTAGGATTGGATCATTTATGTAAATGTTCTCTGGATGTAAGCCTTGCCTTGTGACCTGTTTGGGCAAGTTATTCTTGGGCCAAGAAGGAAGTATATGTAGTTAAATCACAAGAGAACACAAATGGACAGGAGGTGCATGTAGAGGCATGTGGTTGTGTGTTTCCTTGACAGCATCAACTATACCAAGCTGCGACACTGCTGTTGGAATGGCTGACTGTGTCCTATGAAAGGGACATTGGTCTTTTCCTGCTCTTTTTCTTTTGTCATATTTTCCCACTGAGCCATACATTTGTTGACATTCTGTTATGTAAAGGCAAATGTATGTCTGAGATCATCTGCGTGTTTCAAGCTGCCCTGTTCAGCAGTTTTGGTGTTTGTTTTGCATTTATCCATCGATTATTAACGTTATATCCTCACTGCATTTGAAGTTGTGTTCATTTTAATGCACTAAGGTTAAAAGGGTGTCTCTTCTTTGAACTCCCTGCAACATAGACGTTATTTTAGTTTGCATTTTATTTTCTTTTTTTTGTTTTGTTTTACAAGTAAGGGGGAAAAACAATACAACCTAGCTATATCCTTAAGGGACCATATGATGACATTGTACTGTTTTAGAGCCAAGGGGTATTTTTGTCAAAAATAAAAACATGCTCTCAAATTGTTTCATCTCACATTTTCATATTAAGGAAAAGAAAAAAATACAGATGAAAGTTAGGATCTAAGGAGTTTTGCATTATTTGAATGAAAGTTGGGCATATTGTATCCTACTGTATCTACCTGTAAGGAGTGAAGGATTGAGAGAAGGAGAATTATATTCACCTTTGTTAATCTTAAAGAAAGAAAATGAATCAAATCCACTGTGTCTACATGTATTGAATGGACTGGAGGAGGATGGATTGGGCTGGAGGGTAAGAGATAAGAAAAGCAACGTGTATTTCTACTGTATCTCTGTAAAGTTGCTGGGTTGAGGATGACTTGCTGCTTAGAGGGAGGGCAGAGCAGACCTGAGCTACAGTCCTATCTTGGGTTGTGATCAGACCTGGGTCAAATAGTACTTAAAAATAATTCGTAGCGTTTCGTTTACCCTGCTCTGAGTACCACATGGGTGGGACTTGCCACATAGGGCCATACAGTGAGGATCAGAAAGTTTTAAACAATGACAGGAAAACGTATTTGAAAAGTTACCTTAAGGCTGTTTAAACTGCCTGGTTGGTTGTAGCGAACCCCACCCATTTGGTACTCCAAGTGGGATTAAACAACTACCATGAATTATCCATAAATACTAGTTGATCAGGGCCTGGTTGTGAACACACTACACTGACCTTTCCTGGAGTCTCTGACCATCACAGTGATCAATGTCAGCAGTCGGGCAACTGTTTTGTATGTATATAAATAAATAAATAAGTCTATCTGAGAAGAAGATTAATATTCCTAGTCAAGTAGTCTCTCTGGTGTATAAAAACAACCCAACTTGGTTGGACGATGTAGCATCTTAATAAATTAAATGAATAAAGCCCCTACCTAACTCTGTGTGAAGTCATTTCCTGTTTGTTAATGAGAGACACATTTACACATACAGATTCACAGACACAGTCATTCTAGCCAACAGATTGTGTCTGTTACATTAGCTTGTCAGAGTGCAAAGCTAATTTGTGTTGTGTCTGGTATTTGTTTGTCTCATTACCATCTTCAGAGGACAGCAGTGTAAGGACAACACTCCCCCTGTCATAAAATAATAACCACAGGCTGTCAGGCAGAAAACTATCCCAGTCTGCAATTAGCACTCACCTCACAACTGAGACCCACGGCCATATTGTCTCGTTAGTTATTACGCCTTTGCGTCATTTGGCAGCAGCACTATTTGCAGAGGGACAAAAGTATTAAATATGTAGCTGGCAGGTAAGTAATTGCCCCTTGTATTTTACAGCTGCAGTTGTGTCGAATAAAATGTTGATTCATCCAATGTTATTGTATGTGTAACAACCAGACAGTGTTTCTGTCTGCACCTCATGGCTGGATGCAGCAGAGCAGAGCTGCTGGAAGAGTTTGTGTCAGGAACTCCCCGGTGTGCACCTGGGCCCGGTAGCTCCTCAGCTGTTTGGCTTGGCCGTGCTAAGACGCAGCTGGATGCTCGACGGTGGAACCCAACCAATATTAATTTACATTTTTACGTTCAGCTGGGAAATATTCCATTTCCAAGGAAAATCACAAAGGAATGTGTTTCAAAATACTGAGAGAGTGAAAATTATTCAGGGGTCCTGGGGTTTGCCACTCACCTGAAGAAGAGGTCAGAGAGTCAGCAACTGACATTAAAATGTTTTTATATCGCAGTTATTAAAATGTCCAAGGTGTAATGCAAATCCTGCAGCTCAAACAGCAGTTGGCTTACTGATGTGTTGCCTCGTTGCCTTTCAGATGCACAGCTAATTTCTACAGCATGCTGAACTGCACCACTTGCTGTGTGTTAAACTGCTGGCCCCGATCCCATGTGAACGAATGTCTGGCATTACAGAGATTTAGCTGTTCTTACATCCAGAGCGACTTCAAGCGCAGAAGTAGAATTAGCTCAAATTCCGAGATGAAAAATCACAAGCAACCAATTGTAATGACAGCAGCAGTCAGATCTGTGGCGGCCTGTCCTGAGAAAAGTGCTCAGAGGAGAAAGCAAGAGCCAAGGAGAGAGATGGAGGAGGTGTTTAGCAGGAGAGCTCGTCAAAGACCAGATTTCCTCAAAATGGGAGATACTAATGAGACAACATTAACTTTATCTTGCCCTATCTTGAACTGATGGTTCCCATTATCAACAATAATCCCAAGAGATCCACATCAGATATTGACCTCTGACCCTTAGACTGGATGTCTTCCAGTGGCTACAGTTTTTTTTTCATCCTCCATCCAGAGGTTGTGACTGATCTTAAACCGTTCTGCTTCTCTCCCACCCTGCGATTCAATGGATCTGGTCTTCATTGAGGTCTACACAATAAACCTGATGTCTGGCTGCGGTTCGAGGCTGGAAAACATATAAAACATCGCAGCCCAAGTTCACTGCATTCGACTGTGCATCCAGCCGGCCCGCTGCTCCCCCCTCCCCCTCTTGGTGTTAACTGTGTGCCATAATTACTTTTGGCAAAGTGATGAGTCTTGTTTTACACCATTATTTAGGTACACGGAGAAAACAATCCATCACTTTCCTCATCAACATTTTTCTTTTTTGTTAAATGAAATTGCCTGTGTTGGCCTTTCGTTTATTTTCCTTCTCAAGCCCCAGCAAGTGCAGCACCGACTGCCCTTCAAGGCAGAGCTGCTTGGCACATCGATAAGCCAAATATCTTGCAAATTTTCTACTTAGTCCTCGCGCCCCGTCAAGCCAAGAGGTCCATGTAAGAGTTTTGGGGCCGTAACTGTTTGAATAGGACTTGCGGCGTGCCAGAAAGGTTGGAGGCGTGACAACTGGCAGACAGCGATGCAGTCTGGGAGAACAGCCCTGTGGCAGCTCTCTCTCTCTTTCTCTCTCTCTCCAGCAATAACCTTTTCAGTCATTTGTGTGATCTTAACCTTCGCGCAGAAACATGACCTGATTTTACAAGCCACCAGAACTGATGGATAGGCCCTGCGGGAAGGCTTCTGTCAAAATACGTCCCAGGGCAGCGCGCATGCTAGAAAAGTTGTCTCACATATTGGAATGTTGCAAGTCAGTGTCCATCTATAATGTTTTTCTACTCAGGGATGTGTTGCAAGAGGGAAGAAAGGAGCGGATTAGGGTTTGATGGTTGTGCAGGGATCTGGGGCATCCTGATAGATGAGGAGTCAGCCGTAGCCAAATGAAAAGGATGGGCTGGAATGTGGTCTTGAATAGGCAGGTAGGGTAGGACGGGAGTGTGGCCGAATATCGCGCCCCCCTTTGCCCGAGGTCGTGACAGCGAGGAGGCTGCTTGTGTTTGTCTGGCACTGGATCAAGCAGGAGTGCAGCCGCTGCCCCGTGCTGTAGCTCAGTGGGCAAACACACAGCGTTTGTTCATTTGTCTCAGAGCCAAGAGGAGCACGCTTTTTTTTTTTTTTTTTTTTTTCTAAAGAGGAACTCATTTGTTTCAACTCAGCCAGCCAACTTGAGGCTGATGTTATCTTTTATGGGGCAGCTGTAGCTCATATTCTTATGGAAATAATGGGATTTTCTTAACAGAGCTTGAAATTTGAATGAGTATGAGAGAAAGCCAATTTGGAAGTTATCCGTACTACTGCGGTGATGTCATCCCATGGCGTGTGTGTCTGTGTGTGTGCGTCTGTGCGCGCGCATTTAAGGCATATGCAAGATTTTTATGGGAAGACAGGAGATGGGAGAGAAAACGAAGGGGAGGGGGGAAAAAAAGCATACCTCTGCTGCATTTTCTATTGAGTCCAAGAGCAGCACTGGGTCTTTCTCTTACCAGAACATTTGTCAGACTTACCCACCAAACTGTTTGTGGTTTGGAAACTCAGTTTTGCTGAAAGGAAACTGCTTAGGGCTTGTTTTGTTTTCCTTTTTTCAGTCTATAGAAGCATTCTTTTCCTACAATCATGTTGAAAATACGAGTCATGCTGATTCCACTTCAGAGAACAGAAATTTACAAAAAAAAGTGGGGATTTATACAAATATCTATTACCTCAGCTGAAGCCTAACAGTACATTTGGCATGGTGGAGGTGTATGTGAGAGACGTGAACTACACTGGGCATAGTTTGGCACTTTTTGCTCCCTTTTTGACTTTTTGCGGTTCTGCAAAGGTTCCCTCAATTCCTGCATCGCATTTGTTGTTGGCTTGATGGAAAAAAAAAATATATCATGTGACATCTCAAACTATTCTGGAGTCTATTTCTAATTTGAAACCCAAGTTGTTTCTTGGCAACCGGAGTGACACAAAGCTAATTTCAAGGCTTAAGCAACTCAACTGCTTATGCAGTGAGGCGCGTTTGGCCAATTTTGCTCATGTATGGCTGCATGTGATCTGCAGAGATTCCCTTAATTCCTGCCTTGCTTTTGGTAACCATGTGGCTTGCGATGGAAATATGAAGTCATGTAATGGGCCTATTTCGAATTATCTCACACCATCATTGGTATGCTTTCACATTTATGTGTCTGGGTTACTAAAGTGGGCAACTATCTACGCACAGATTGCCTTTAGGTTCCATACACTGACTCAATGCTCAGTTTAAAACCCATCCCGCTTTGCCGTTGTTTCACTGACCTAGAGCAGCGTTTTATAATTTTCTATTGAACGGAGGCCTTTAACAAGCCACTAGGCATGATTGCTTACAGGTTGGCCCCTGCGCCCCGCTCTGCCTGACAGTCTATACTTTATGCCGTGCAACAGAAACCGCAAACAGACTATGAAAAACTGCGCCGCCCCCTCCCTCAGTCATCACCGCCCAGTCATCTCCTGTGCAAGTAGGGAGGATTGAGCCGGCTTTGGAGTCCATTTAATGACAGATTCTCCACATTAGTGTACAGATAAATGCCATTCATCTACCCTCAGACCCTCTTTTGTCTCTCCCCATCTCTCTCTTTCTTTTTTTTTTTTTTTTTTTTTTTTTTTTT